>CM059872.1:2047775-2276677 GCA_030490815.1 Acer saccharum
TTGAAAAGTAAAATATTTTCTCTTGTGGCTGGATTGTGTGAATGTGTGAAGTCCCTTGTGAACAAATCTACTTGGTGATCATAATGTGGAGCATATGTTTAGGGGGAGCTTATTTATTCAACTTCGCTTTCTATACATTGTTTGCCTAATATCTCATTCTTTCTTTATCCTCTTTGTCCTTTGTCTATTCTTGACAAAAGGGGAGAAATTGTATACCTCACCATGTTTGATATGGGGGAATCCATGTTAATATAGGGGAGAAACTGTATACCTCTCACCATGTGGTGAGAAATATTCCAAATGTGTGGGAAATTCCTCTTTGTGCTTAATTGAGTCTTTGTCTTAAGGGGGAGAAAGAATTCTTGCTTAACAAGGTTAGGATCTTAAGATGAGCTTTAAAGTGACATTTATTTAGATAAGGCATTTGTATGAGATATGGGGAGTCTTGTTTGTTTTTGTGAATATATCTCACCATTCTCTTCGGAGAAGATCACTTATTTGGTTTGCTATTTTTCTCATAGGTACCTTGATGATTTAAAGAGGGATTCTTGAAGACTCATGAACCCTGAGACCTTTAGTCTAGGGATCTCTTTGTATGTGAGGATGAGAGAATGCTATCAACATTGAGTTTATTGGGTGCATTGTATGGTGAGGATGAGGTTTACCATGGAATAGCCAAATAGGGAGATTGTAGATCCTAGATCTGTTGTTGGCTTGATTCCATTGCAAAACACTCTTTATTGTAATGATTGTTGCTTTAGGTTGTTCTTGGTGAAAGAAGCTTCAAAGAAGAAAAGCAACGCTCATGCAAATATCGTTTTCAAGAGGAAATGCGCTTACTTGGATGCTAAGGTATCAAGATACTTCTTCCTCTTACAAGGCGTAAGCGCACACACACCAATTCATACATGTGTTTCCCTGCATCGTAGTGCAAACATTTGGTATAACACATTCATAGACTTTTGAGTATGCACATGCATTGGTCTCTTATAGACAAACATTGTAGATTTGCATGTTTCATGACTATCTTTTTGATATGCATAACTTGTGAAATTTGTAATTTATTTGTTGTGTGTTTTTATTTGGACTTGAAACATGTTCTTATATGAGTCCTTATTGAGTCCACGGTCGTTTCGATTACTCATTCATAAGGTTTCAAGTCCAAATGATGTAGCTACGCTACTTTGCATTCTCATTTGTTTTTGACTTCATCATCGTTTTCCGAGATGATTTCTCACCATTTTTCAAAGTTTTATAGTCATAGTCATGTGTGAGGGAGTCACGGTTTTGTAATCCAAAAATAGATTTGAAATCGGAGTTTGGATGCCCAAGATACGCTGAAGAACTGTAGGGAGCGCGCGAGAGCAAGCATGGCCAAAGGCCATGCATTGCCACCACTGTGGGAGCTGTGGGACCCACATAGAACATCCCTTGGTCCTGATGGCCCACGCCCCCCCACGGGGATAGGTGACATGGCCATCTTCGATTGGCTCATTTTTGGCTCCTCCTTGAATCATTTAAATATGATTTTTCTCTCCCCAAACACAACTTAAGAAAATCGAAAAGAAATTTCTAGAATTCTTCATGATTTAGTTTTTGTAGTTCAATCATAACATTTTTCAACGAACTCAAAATCAAGTTATCCAAAAGCCAAAATGTTGGTGTCGACGAGAGCTACAAACCCCAAGCATTTTCAGAGTCAGTTGACCTCGTGATTTTTTCCTCAGTGTCCAGATTTCAGTATGTGGTTCAACTTGTATGTTCACTTCTTCTTTTTCAATTCACTTTGATCATCTCTTTTAATCTTACTATTTGATTGATGAATATGTTGAGAGGATGTTAGATCTATGCTAGGTTTTATGATTGATTGTTTGTTGAGTTTTAGCATTGTGATTCCCATTTGAACTAGTTTGCTAAACTTGATTTTCCTTGAAATTGATTCTAGAAATGCTAATGTGATGTGCCTCATGACATGTTCTAGGTTTAATTTCATGTTCTAAAAACAAGGTTTATAGTGTGATATATTGAATATTCTTACTTGTTCTTATTGATTTTACATGCATTGATTTCTAGGTACTTTTGTGATTGTGTGTTGAAAGCATATCCTAGTTTATCTCTAAGCATGTGTCATAGAGTTTGATTGATCATCATACTTTATTTGATTGTGATTTGCATCATTGCATCACTTAGATCATTGTCTTTATAAGGTTGGAGTCTCTAGCAAAGTGAGTGAGCTTTATGGATAAAGCAAGGAAGTTTTGATTAGAGTTGGGAGAACTCGAACAGTCAGCAAGAGACTGTCTAGGTCGGGAGGATCTGGTAGACAAGCAAGAAATCTTCCTAGAGACGTGAGGCGTCTTGGATAGAGTTGTTTTCTAGAGGTGTAGACACACTCTCGGATAGGAAGTAGGTTTGGTATTTAGTACCCGAGGGTAGATTAGAGGTGATAGCTTGAGTGGATATCATGTGTTGATAGCTTGAGTGTGTAAGTCCTTTTCATATAGTGGATTGCTTTGCCAGTGGTGTGGTATCAACCCGTGGATTTTTCCTCTTTGAGGTTTTTACCACGTAAAAATACTTGTCTTTTTCGCTTTACACTTTCATTATCTTCATATCATGTATTATTGTATCTCTTGTATATTGATTTCCACATGTATTGAATCATACAATACATTGATTAAATCATATCAGTGTACATTTCATTCTTGTAATCCGTATATTTTGAATTTGGAAGAATTTGGGCTTATACCTATTCCCCATTCCCCCCCCCCCCCCCCCCCCCCCCCCCCCCCCCCCCCCCCTAGGTATATTTTACACTATATTGCTTAAATTTTAGAAGCAGCCACTAGTTCTGTACTGGTAAGACAAGAAGAAGGAATCCAAAAACCAGAGGTGTCCAGAAGGTTAACAAAATGGGCAATTGAAATGAGTGAATTCGATATAGAATACCTCCCAAGAACGTCAATTAAGGGTCAAACAGTAGCAGACTTTTTGGCAGAGTTCACTGAACCGGATATTGAGGTAACAAAGATGATGGTAGAACAGGCGAAGAAAAGTTTTCGATGGCAGCTACACGCTGATGGTTCATCAAATACGCACGGCAGCGGGGCAGGGGTAGTGGTTTCAACCCCGGAAGGAGATTCAGTAGAGTGTGCCTTGCGTTTTGATTTTAAAGCTACCAACAATCTGGCTGAATACGAAGCACTAATAGCAGAATTGAGAGTATGCACAACTTTAGGAGCCGATGAAGTAGAAATTTTCAACGATTCCCAAGTAATTGTCAACCAAGTGCTAGATAAGTATCAGGCGAGAGACGAAAGCATGATCACTTACCTAAAATTGGCGAAAGGATTGCTAGGGCGGTTCAAAGAATACAAGATTGTACAGATCCCAAGAGAAAAGAACAAACAGGTCGACACTCTAGCCAAACTAGCCTCAGCCACGATTAATATCTAGCCCCAAACCGTCCCTATGGCTCATCTACTCCGACCAAGTATAACTGGACAGATTGAAGTCGAAGTAATCATAAGTGAACTAGACAACTAGATGACACCAATAAGAGAGTATCTCATTAATGACACCCTCTCAAGCGACCCATTAGAAGCTAAACGGCTGAAGTACAAAGCCACAATATATTCAATTCTCAGTGGCGAACTGTACAAAAGAGGTTATTCAAAAGTATTACAGAGGTGCGTTGGACCCGAAGTAGCTGAAGCAATTTTAAAAGACATACATAGTGGAAGCTGTGGGAATCACACTGGAGGCATCAGCTTAGCCCATAAAACATTAAGGCAGGAATTTTACTGGCCAACGTTGTTCGCCGATGCAAAAAGAATAGCGGCAAGATGTGAAGCGTGTCAAAAAGTTGCAAACAACATTCGCCAGCCGCCTAAACGACTGCAAAGTATTACCTTCCCTTGGCCATTTGCCATGTGGGGAATCGACCTAATCGGCCCAATGCCTACAGCAACCAAAGGAGCAAAACACACCATTGTGGCGGTGGATTATTTTACAAAATGGGTAGAAGTCGAACAGCTGGTGCGCATAACAGAAGCAAATACTACCAGCTTTGTGAAGAAAAACATCTTGTACAGATTTAGGATACCAAACACCATCATTATTGACAACGAAACGCAGTTCGACAACAAAGAATTCAGGGAGTTATGCAAAATATATGGGATCAACAACTACTACGCATCTCCGGCTCATCCGCAGACAAATGGACAAACTAAAGCAGTGAACAAAATTATTAAGCATAACTTGAAAGCCAAACTCATTGTCAAGAAAGGAGATTAGGCAGAAAAGTTACCACAGGTGCTATGGGCATACCGGACCACAAAAAGGAATTCAACATGTGAGATACCTTATTCCATGGCTTTCAAAGCTGAAGCTGTCATCCCAGTAGAAACAGTATTCTCCTCACCAAGAGTATAACTCTTTCAGCCAGAACTCAACATCGACATGCTGAAATATGGTTTGGACGAGCTAAAAGAAAGAAGGGAACGCGCCCAAATAAGGAATACCACCTATCAACAAAAGGCAACCAGGTATTACAATTCATATGTAAGGGTCAAGAGGTTCGTACTCGGAGACCTAATACTAAAAAGAGTGGCCCCATGAACTAAAGACAAAGCTACAGGGTCGCTCACAGATAAATAGGAAGGGTCATACCACATTACAAGCATAGCTGGGCATGAAGCGTATCACATCGCCAGAGGAGGAGCCGAAAAGCTCCCTCGACCTTGCAACACACAATACCTAAAAATCTATCACCCTTGATCTTTCCCCCCTTTTTTCATAATTTGCTTTTTATTTCCCTTTCTTCTTTTTAGAATTTCCTTTGTTAGTATTTTCATTTTTAAATTTGGTAAGATCCCAGGAGACATTCAATAAAGAGTAATTTATTGCTAAAAGTTCATGCCTTCACGAAACAAAATCACAACCAAGGAAGCTACTCGCCGTTGCACAAGAGAGTAACCAACTATGGAAGTTACTCGCCGTTGCAAGAGAGTAACCAGCTATGGAAGTTACTCGCCATTGCACAAAAGTTTAAACAACTATGCAAGCTACTCGATGTTGCACAAAAATGAGTTTAAAACTCTCAACAACATAAAAGAAGGTGAACGGGGTGCTTCCTAACCATAGCAGGCTAAAGACGAATATGTCACGATAGCCTGAGAAAAATAAAAAAATGCTACAAGGCCAATTGGCGTTCACCACCGTTGGCCAAGCATGACCCTTCAAAATGCAAATGAGGCATTCAACAAAAAGCATTTGGAAATACATTCCAAAAGAAACGCTAGGGGTCGAATGAGCTAGCATTACAAAAAGAAAAGCAAAAGCGGGAGACGTCCCAATAGTTTGCTTAAAGAAACTTGGTGTATGGTCAGATACGTCCTAACAAACACTGAGCAAGCCAGAAACTTAGTAATGGTAGCTGAACAGTAAAAGGACTTTGAGCCTAAACCAAAAATTCAGCAATGGTAGCTGAACAAAAGGAGAGGCGTTAAGCCTAAACTAAAAATTCAGCAGCGATGACTAAAAAATTACAAGTAAAATTAAGTGGCTAAATCAAGAAGTCAATCACAGTAAGCTGAATAGGTAAAACAGTAGATTATATAAATGTTTACATTTACAGATGAATACAAACTACAAAAATAAAAATTTACATCTTAAGCACCTGTCGGAACAGCACCCCCACTGTCCTCCTCATCGTTAATCTCATCCTCTGAAGGCCTAGCTATCTCCTCGTCCTTCTCTGGCATGAAAGGCCCATAGTCCCGGCCAGAAACAGGGCCTAAATCAGGTTCATCGCCGGAACTAGTGAGACTACCCTTCTTGCTGGAATAATAAGTGTTGAACGCACGTTTGGTGGGGACTTCCAAGTGCATCAGATGAGGCTCAGTCCTTGTGTAACGGCAGGCAGTGGGCTTTCCATCGCTTTATCTGTTCCTTGATCGAACCCACCACGCTGTTCATATGCAGCTGAAGGGATTTGTCAAAACACCATATATATATATATATATCTTCTTCTTCCTAGCTCGTTTTTGTGAGTTCAAAAACTGATAGCCATATCCTATAGAGAGACTCCCAATAACTCACATTTACTCAACCAAACACTTTCCTATGAGCATCTAGCTTCATCCTAGCATCATCCAAGCATGGGTTCTCTTGTTTTCTTTGACTAGGTAATTTCGACATGTCCTAGAACTTCTTGCATCATTCTTATGACATGTTTGCCTAGGTTTAGCATTTATTTGTTAATTAAATGCATGTCTCCTTGCTTAATGTTATTTCTAACATGTTTGAGATTTTGAATGTTGGTTGAATGTAGTTTTCTTTGATAGCTAGCATTTAGGACCATATTTCCCTCTAGATAAGTCTTTATGCTTTATATTTAGGCATTGATGTGTAGGACTCTTTGATTGTATTCCTTGATTGCATTTATTGTCCTTGCTATGTTTGATGACAACTTATGTTGATTGGCTTTTGGTTAATGACTAGATTTTAGGTTTTCTATCTATATCTAGTTAGGTCTTTATGAGCATTCATTTAGACATCATTTAATCTCTAGATAAGCATTTAGTGTAGCCTAGCATTAATTGCATATTTGAATATTGTCATATATTCACATAAGTTGTTGATCTCTTCATTGAGAATTAAGTCTTGTGGCTAAGTGGTGAGTGCACAAGCATATTGGTCTAGAATGACTATAAAAGGCCCGCAAGGTAGTAGTGGCGGGTTAGTGACCGAGAATGGTGTGACAAGAGATCAACCTAGGTTGTAAACATCATTACATATGGTGGATTTGAGGACCATGTGTGGCTAGCAGAATAGCTCGTGAGTTTTTCCCGATTGTGGGTTTCTCACGTAAATCAATCATCATGTTATTTATTGTTTTCCACACTTTAATTACGTTGATTGTATTTGTTTGTATTGGGTTAATTTTTGTAATATTGACTAATCTAAAAAATTGGTAACTAATCGGATTAACAACTCATTCACCCCCCCCCCCCCCCCCCCCCTCTCTCCCCTCTCCCCTCTAGGTTGTTTAGACACACGTTTATATATATTTCCAACTGCCACAATCGTTGACTGATTTCCGGCTATCAAAGTGGCGTCCAAAGATCCTATAGCATTGAGAGTGATATCGACTCTCCCCGTATCACTTGGCAAGTTTTGGTTGCTTCTACAACCACTACCATATTCGTTATCAGCCACTGTCTCACAAGATTCATAGTTTAGCTCTTACGCCCCTCCTTCTAGCGCCAATTGTTGACGGTGATTTCTTGGAAGTCAACCGATCAACGATTTCGATTAATGAAACCTGCAAAGTAAGCATAATAAAAGCAAGAATATTAAAGAGAGCAAATTAGGTGGTAAAACTCCAATGATCGAAGAAACATCCACGGGTCATAGCTTAGCGACTGAGAAGTAAATCCACTATTTTGTAAATTCATGTTACACACTCTGGTCTTTCTCTCTATTCGATTCTAGTCAGTCTCTCCTACAATGCCTTTTTACAGGTGTATTTATATGGTCTTACTAGGGTTATTTTATGCCGTGGCATACAAGTAGAGGATTATAGAGTTGGATTTAGGACTCCTTTCCTATTTGGTGTCATTATGTATTTAATGTAGTTGACTTGTATTCTGTTTAGGACTCCCAATACCTTGAAAAGGATTTGTTTGTTTCCTTGCTGGAGTGAACTTTCCCTCTGGTGACTGTATCCAAGTCGATCTACAATTGCCTATTCTAGCCGAGTTACCTTATGCATGGAGGAAACATTAGTATGGATTTTCCCTATTTTCGCCGAGTGGAGCCGATCAAACGAAGCCTTTACTCGCCAAGGCTAGTCCTGTTTGAGATCTCACAAAAGGTTCTATTGATGACGTGTCGCTTGCCAACATGCTGCTTATTAACCATTTGACTTTTGCTTATGTGGCATGACCGACCCCATACTCTTTCCTGTCTATTCAAGTGACATGTCGTTCTAGTAACTATTATGCACAACAAGAACCGTTAGACGAAACCAGACCAAGTTGATTCAATATAATTTGGTCTGGTCTGGTTTGAAAAAGAGATTGGTCCAAACTGGTCATGTTTTTCAAAAAATGAAATTTTTGGTTTGGTCCGGTTCTAGTTGAAATCAGACCAAACTAGACCGTGTCTAGCTCTAGTTTATTCATAAATTAGGTGTACAAATTGGTTTCATGAGTGTTAATATTGCACCCTTTTAATAAGGGTACTATTCGTATTAAAATAGGTGCCTATAGTAGAGGAAATAGGGGTTTTTGTCTCTTTCTTAAGTTGGTGTTTCAAGACTTTCACCACTTTAATAACTTATGTTTTAAAGGTACCAAAGTAAGAGACTTCAAAAAATACTCTTACTTTCCTCTATTTTTTTATTTACTTTTCAGTTTTTTTTTTTAATTATTATTATTTATTGATCCTTTCATCTTCTTCATAGAGGTTTGTTTAACAGACCTTTGATGGAGGTCAAAATTGAACAAAACCAACTTCATAACAAAGTCTCTCATTTCCTTTGGTGTTTTGGTTTTGAATCTTCCATTGTTAAACACAAGAAACAACAACAAAACAGAAACAGAGGAGCACAGAACAACAACCCAATGTTTTCGAGACTTTGTGATTGTGTTTCAAGACTTTGTGTTTGTGTTCCGAGACTTTATGTATGTGTGTCCGAGACTTTGTGTTTGTGTTCCAAGACTTTGTGTTTGGGTGTCTAAGACTTTGTGTTTGTGTGTCCGAGACTTTGTGTTTGTGTTCTGAGACTTTGTGTTTGTGTTCCGAGACTTTGTGTTTGGGTGTCTAAGACTTTGTGTTTGTGTTCCGAGACTTTGTGATTCCAAGACTTTGTGATTGTGTTCCAAGACTTTGTGTTCCGAGACTTTGTTCCGAGACTTTGTGATTGCTTTTCGAGACTTCTAGGTTGTTGTTCTATGCTCCTCTATTTCTATTCTGTTCATCTTCTCCAACCCTGAATCCCCAATTCGAAACCCTTCGTTTTCAGAGAAAGTTACATACTTCGTTTTTTTAGAGAAATCAAAAGCCGCTATTGTGTTTGGTCGTGGTCGTCGATGGCGACGTACGCGTGTTCACGGTCCACCGACATCGTCGTCGGTGTACGTGTGTTCGTCGATTCATTAGTTCCACCTCCATTGATAGAGGTCCTCCATTGATGGAGGATTTTGAAAGGAAAAAAAAAAAAACCAAAATGGTGAAAAAGGTTACTGTGAGAGGCATTTTTGTCCGTTCACCATAATAGGTGTCTTTTAAACATAAGTTATTAAAACGAAGACAGTGTTGAAAAGCCACCTCCAAAAAGTGCTAGAAATTTTTTGGGCTCGCCTCTAGTAAGGATTTAAGTTTTAAATTTTAGATGTGTGTACTTATAAAATGAGTGTATAAATCATATTTATGGGTGGTAATATGGGCACCACAAAGTAAAATGATAAAGAAAAGAAAGTGATCAAGTAAAACAATCATGGGAAAAATTCATTTCGACAATATACATATATATGCTAATTGTCTAGCTAGTGCCTTGAAGATTTTATGTCTGCCAATTTAACATTAGATATATACACACATCACAAACAGTAATGTGAAGCTAAGTCACACTCATATATTTAACATTTTACTGGCTTACTAATAGCAATATCTTTGTGGTATAAGATATGCAATCAAGAATAAAACTATATATGATCTTGATACAATAAGTACTTTTCATTACAAGGTATATGTAAAAGTGGTAGGTTTTTATGAAAATTTTCTTTAACCGAATCTAGTATTTTGCTAATTGTTTTCGATTCTCTAGCCTTATTATTGCATTTTTGTTATCTACTTAACACTTTTTGACTACTTTAGAGAGATTAAAGTGATCATATATTTGATATTCATATATACAGATGCTTCCAACAACGAAAATGATTTTGTAAAGCAGAAATGAACCGAAGAGTTAATGAGTCAAAATAGCATTTGTCTGTGCTGATTTTATGGGCTTGTCACCAAATTAATTTGAGTTTTAATAGTATCAAAGTATTGAATCAATAAAATTGCCCACCCTTAACTTAAAAGAGAAAAAAAAGGCGAGATTTTTTTTTTTTTTTTTGAATTAAAAACGTGAGATTTAATAAAGCTTGATCAAAGATAAATTAAGTCTTAACTCTTAACTAAATGCTTGAAATAAATAAATAAATAAATAAATAAATAAATAAATAAATAACCTAACTTATTTTGTGTTGGTACATTTTGGTGCTATCAAAACTGAGTTGCTGCTAGTTACAACAAAAGAAGCATCAGAAGGTGCTAGAAATTTAAAAAAGTGTAATTATCTATCTAATTGAATCCTTCAAATCTAAATATTTATCGACAATATGAGGTCAATTCAATGTAAGCCTCGTACACCGAAATTAACGAGTCTATAGATTCAAGTTATGTTCTCCTCCTCCATTGAGCCTACCTCATTTTGTTTATAAAATTTATGGTTCGTTTCACGAGTTCTTAAAATTTCTACCACTAAGCCGACCTCATTTTATTCATAAATTTAGATTCAAGAACTCAATTAGCTCATAGATATATAATTACAGACATGAAAATTATACAAAGTTTAATTGTTTTATTTTATGGAATGGAGGGTGAAATTCTTCATTAACAATAATGATTTAAATAATTTTTGTAAAATTATCTTTAACCCTACACCCTAAAAAAAAAATATTCTAATATATATAATAATTATTTAAATCTAATTTTGATATATTTAACATTGAAATAGATATAAATAAATAAATTTTGCTTCTGCCCAGCATCTCTCTTAAGAAATGAAGCTTCAAAAAAAATCCCACATCACATTAAGATGATATATAATACATGATTGCATTTAATCTCTCTTTTGGAAGAAGAAATCAAGAAGTGGAGGCAACTATATATATATATATATATATATATATCATTATAGATCTTTGTTTGAAATTCTCTTAATCTAATAATTGATATGTTTTTTCTTCAATTAGATTTTGACCCTTTGAAAAGGGATTTGCTTGTAGTACTGTAAGCAAAATATATATAGAGTGAGTCTCTTATAAGAGATCTTTTATTTTAATTTTAGTAAGGACCTTGATGAAATTACATTGAGTTTTATGAATATTGATTTGAATTTTTTTTTTTTTTTTGTTTTTTTTTTTTTTTTTTGTGAATGATAAGTTCATTGAAATCTACTTATAAAACAAATTTGAGATTTTTTTCAAGGATTAGAACTATTTTTGGTGAATTTCCTATATTTCGCCCATTTTTTCCGATGCCTTTATATTTAACAAAATCGAGAAAAATAGTTCTAGTGTTTGAAAAAATTTCAAATTTTATTTATAGGTACATTTCATTGAAATTATCATCCACAAAACAATTCTGATCAAAATTCATAAAAATCGATATATATATATATATATACAGTTTTTCTATTGTCAGTTCGTCCTAATATGAAATATATCATGACGAAAAATGTGGACCATTAGATTTACATACTTTGACTCAAAGTGTATGCACTTGTCAAAAATTCTTCATAATCTATGGTACACATTCTTCGTCTTGATATATTTTATATCAGGACGAATTGACAATAGAAAAACTATATATATATATATATATAAGGTTTCCCTTGGGTGCAACGTTGCATGTGCAACATAAAACAATTTGACTATAACCATGTCTTTTTTGGGTATGATCACATCAACTAATATGTGATCACACATCCTAACGTGCGATCACAACAACTTAATTGTGTAATCACATGTAATTCATATGCGATAGCATTATATATCGATGTGATCAAATGTAATCATATATGATCACAAGTTATTGCATCGTGCAACGTTGCACTGTAGAATGACCCATAATATATATAAAGACAATCTATAGAACACCGGTGTACCCATACACCGTGTAGAAAATATTATGATCGAAGGTTGGATAACACTTTTTCAAATTACGATCACAATATTTCCTACATGGTGTATGGGTACACCGGTGTTCTATAGCCTGACCCATATATATATATACACACACACACACACACACACACATATATATATATATGTAAGTCCCTCATTTTTATTGGCTTATTTTGGTGACAAACCACATTTGGGGTTATGATGTAAGAGTAACTTAGGTGCTCAATTGTTGGTAATCAAGCTCAAAGACCTCAAGATGATAAGCACTTCAAAGATAAATCACCTGTGCTTATTTACATTGAAGAGACTTAGTTACACAAACACATCTCATGCATTTCAACACTTCTTGTATTTTGTGTGTTTTATGTTGTGCACATTCATGTCTTAAAATCTCTTCATGCATATTATAATTGCTTGCATCATTGTATGATAATTGCCATGTCATCATAGGCATTAGGATGTATGCATTTGTAATAGGCGATGTACAACCGTTGTTGGCTCGTTGTACGTACAACGCCTATTGGGGCATTGTGAGCATTTTGCTCTTGCCCGTTGTATAGTAGTTGTACGTACAGCGGGACACCTGATCAATTTTATAATTGTTGGTGTATCGTTGTTTAGCCGCTGTACGTACAACAGATGAACAGTGGCTCTCCAAACCTAAGAGCAATCGCTCTTGAGTGGCCCAAATGCTGCCCCCATGAACAGCGGTTCATGAAGAGCATGTTCTTCATTTTCCAGGTGAACCGATGTACAACCACTGTACGTACAACGAGTGTACAGAGGTCAAGGTAAAAAGTTTTAAAAAATGATCAAAACGATGTAGCTTCAACTTGACCTCATATATATATGTTTTTTTCTCTCTAAGTCGTTTTTAAAAGTTCAAAATCATATTTTTGAGAGAGAGCATTTTCCAAGAGATAAAATCATCAAAGAACTCACCTTTGATCGCTCAACCTTATTCCTATATGCATCAAACATCATCTAGCTTCATCTAGAATGCACTCTTGCATGGGTCTTCTTCAAAACATATGACTTGGTAAGTTGAACACCATCTTAATCCATTTTAGTTTTCTTACTTAGTAAGAAATCTCATTTATTACTTGTATGAATCTAGACTAGATTTTATATACAAGATTGAGATTTTTGTGTTGATTGATTGAGTGTTGTATTGTGATAGCTATTCCATCCAAGATTGTTTTAATCTTATATAGCTAAGTTTTATATTACATGTAGACACATGATATTTAGGATTGATTAACATGCACATGCGTGATTTGACAATCATTAAATGTGTTAACCTAGCATTTATGCATTTGATATTCACATAGGTTGTATTCTCTTCATTGTTGAAAGTATACAAACGTAGTTAAATAGCTTAAAGCTTACCTAGAGGGGGGTGAATAGGTTTTTACGCCTTTTTCAATCCCTTGAACAAACTTACGATTGTCCTTCAAGGTAGCCTTACATACAACATATAAACCAAGGATTCATACATAGACAATATAAGCATGTGATCATTTAAGTCTAGTCTGTGTATATCAATTAGTTGCATGAGGCATAACAACACAAAAAACTCAATAACAGAGAATACTTGTATTTCAATATATGTTCAATGTATTACAAGTATCAACAAATATAACATTACACAAAGGTAACACTATACAAAAGAATTATAATTACAAATATGATCAAATGAATTGGTTTACAAATCACACTTTACAAAATCTTGTTTCAATATACATCACAAGTGAATAATATGTAACAAGATAACAATATACACATAAACAAATATAAGAGATAGAGATAGAAAGAATTGACACATGAGATTTTTTAACGTGGTAAAACCTCCAATGAGGAAACATCCACGGGTTGAATTACAACCATAGGATACTATATATTGGATGGTAAATTAGAAATTCCTCAAAAGTGACCAACCTTGACCAACTTCCTATTGGACTCTATGTTTACCCAATCCTTATTGGAAGATACAAAATCCCTCAATGATGCGAAGCCACCATATATTGGAGATCATACCAAAACAATATCGTTGGTAGATTAGAAATTCCTCAAGAGCCAATGCACATCCTATGCAACACTTTCTATTGGAGTCTATGTCTAACCAAACACCCGGCCTACCAATATAGTAGCCAACTCCCTATCCAAGGCACTCATGCCTCTAGGGAGCCTCCCTTGCATAGCTATCCGAACCTTCCCGTTCCTAGTCATGACTAATTGCTTAACTATCCGAGTCATCCCAACTCTAGTCAAGACTTCTTGCTTGGTTATCCGAACCTCACGTCCTAACCAAGACTTCATGCCTTTTACAAGGATTTCCTAGTGTGATCATGTGAATGCAAATGATGCAAACAAAGCAATACAACATAGAACATGTGATCAATACATTCCATGGCACAACTAGACCTAAACATGTGAAAACACAAGTTATAAAAAAGTCTAGATGCAAAACTAGAATAAAAACCTAGAGCATGTGAAAACACTTAACACATAAAACTCATAGTTTCATTCACACAAATAACACTTGAATAATTCATATGCATGAAGCACAAATTCAAGATGTTATAAACATACATATAAAATGCTAGAATCAGAAAATGTATTCAATGAATATTCTAGCCAATAATTAGAGCAAGAATATATTGAATTAATCAATTAAATCCTAGATAGCTCTAAAAGCACATACAAATGAATTAATCCTAGATTTTATCAATCAAAGGATCAAAACACATTTCAAGGATTATTAATCATAAAATGATTCAATCAAGTAACAAATAATCCTAGATATCAATCTAATCACAATACAACTCTCAATCATGTGAAAAACCTATAATCTAAGAAACTAGTTCACATATGTCTCTATTAGACTTTTGATTAGGATTGATTGTGAAGCTATCTTTCTCAATAGCATTCACCATACATATACATACATATAGAAGAAGAAACCCTAAGCAAATTGAGGGTTATAAAAGAAGAAATCTCAAAGATATGACAACTACCTCAAGATCACAAAATGGTTCGATTTTGATGATGAATGTAAGGTTTATGATTTGTATTGGCTTGATTCCATTGCAAAACGCTCTATATTTGTATTAGTTATTGCTTAAGATGTTCTTGGAAGAAAAGAAGCTTAAAAGGTGAAGAAGCAATGTCTAGTGCAAAAGTTGTCTTCAAGAGGTGAAAAGCGTCAAAGGTATATCTTGACTCCTATCCTCTTGCAAGGCATTAGCGCACACACACACAATTCATACATGTGTGTCCCTACATCATGGTTCAAACATTTGGTATAACATATTCATACATCTCATAGTATGCTCATGCATTGATCTTTAATAGATAAACATTGTAGAATTGCATGCTTTGTAACTATCTCTTTGATATGGCATGCTTGTGTGAATTAGTGTTTGTATATTTCTGTATTTTTGTATTTGGACTTGAATATGCTCTATTATGATGCCTTATTGAGTTCCAGTCGTTTTGGTTACTCATTCATAAGGTTTCGAGTCCAAACGATGTAGCTACGCTACTTTTTGTTCTCATTCATTGAGTTGACTTCATCGTCGTTTTCCGAGATGATTTCTCAACCATTTTTTAAAGTTATATAGTCGTCGTCATGCGTGAGGGAGTCACAATTTGTAATCCATAAAAGGATTCAAAATCGGAGTTCGGATGCCCAAGATACGGCTGAAGAACGTGAGAGTGCCCGAGAGAGGTTAGAGTGGCCAAGAGACCACGTGAGCCACCCCGTGAGGGAGGCCGTGGGGCCCATGGCTAGGGACCCTCTCTGGTCCTGTGAGGCCCACGCGCCCCCCACGGGATGGGTGATGTGGCCCTCTCGGATTGGCCCTGAAAACTCTTCTCTCTCCTCTTCTTAATCACCTCTCCTTCCCTCCAAAATTGTTGAAGATTTTGAAGAACACTTTGAATATTTCTGCAGAAATACTTCAATTTTAGTTTTAGTATTTTGATCATAACGTTCTCATACGAACTCGAAATCAATCAATTCAAAAGCCAAAATTGTTGGTCTTGAGAAGAGCTACAAACCCCAAGCATTTCCAGAGGGAGCTGACTTCGTCATTGTTCCCAGCAGCTTGATCTTCAAGTACGAGGTCTAGGTTGTTTGTTCAACTTCTTCTTTTTCAATTTCATCTTTGATCATCTCTTGATTCTTACTATTTGATTGATGAAATTTGTTGAGAAGTATGTTAGATCATATGCTAGGGGTGTTTGATCATTTGTCAATTGAGTTTTAGCTTTGTGACTTTTCTTGAACATATATGTGCTCAACTTGATTTTGTTTGAAATTGATTCTAGAAAATTTACATATGATGTGTCTCATATTATTTTCTAGGTTTTATTTCATGATCTAAGAACTAGGTTTTTAGTGTGATATATTGAATATTTCATACCTTGTTCTTATTGATTTACATGTCTTGATTTCTAGATAATTTTGTGATTGTGTGTTGGAAGCATATTCTAGATTGTCATTGAACATGTACATTTTGCTTGATTGATCATCTAGCTTAATTTGTTTGTGTTTGCATCATTTGCATCACGTAGATCATAGCCTTGCATTAGGTTGAAGTCTCTAGCAAAGTGAGAAGCTTTGTGGATAGAGCAAGGAAGTCTTGATTAGAGTCGGGAGGACTCGGATAATCAAGCAAGGAAGTCTTGTCTAGGGTCAGGAGGATCCGGATAAGCAAGCAAGAAATCTTCCTAGAGACATGAGCGTCTTAGATAGGAAGTTGCTTTCTAGAGGTGTAGGATACATCTCAGATAGGAAGTAGGCTTGGTGATTCACTAGCCCGAGGGTAGATTAGGAGTTGATAGCTTGAGCGGATATCATGAGTTGGTAGCTTGAGTGTGTAAGTCCTTTTTTCACATAGTGGATTGCTTTGCCGGTGGTTGTGGTATCAACCCGTGGATGTTTCCTCTTTGAGGTTTTACCACGTAAAAATACTTGTGTTCATTTTTGTTTTTATTTTTCTTTATCTTCCATATCTTATATTGATTGCATATCTTGTAAATTGATTAACTCTTGTATTAGTGAAATCAATTCATTTGCTAAATCTAATCAAGTGTGCATTTTCTTTGTTATATTTCGCATTATTTTTAAATTGGAAGAATTTTGAGCCTACACCTATTCACCCCCCCTCTAGGTATATTTACACTACTACTTGAGGGAAATTTCAATGAAACCACCACAAAAGTCAATCAAACAGTTTCCAAGACCTACAAACAATCTCCAACTTGAATAAACCAATTCCGACTTCATATGAGAAAGTCATGGTGTTTGGAAGGTGAGAAAAAGTTGAGAAAAAATTATGGTCAAGTGATTTCTAATTTTCTTCCTTGAATGAAATGGGAAGGAATGGAAAGCTTTTAAAAGAATTCAAGAGAGGGAAAAAATGAACCAATCAGTGGCTGCCACATCAGCTACCCATGTGGGGCGCGTGTGGCACACGTGGGCAGAGGGTTGCCTAGGCCGTGTGGCACACGTGGCCCACACGTGGACTTCCAAGGTTGGCCGTTGGCCAATCTTGCTCCTCTCGCACTCCGCTCGCATTCTTCGGTCATATTCTAGCCTCCGAACTCCAATTTCAAATCCGTCTTTGGATTACGAATTGTGACTCCCTCACGCACAATGAAGACTACAAAACTTTGACAAAAGGTTGAGAATTCATCTCAAAAAATGACGACAAAGACAACTCAACGAATTATCTAACCAAGACTTCATGCCTTTTACAAGGACTTCCTAGTGTGATCATGTGAATGCAAATGATGCAAACAAAGCAATACAACATAGAACATGTGATCAATACATTCCATGGCACAACTAGACCTAAACATGTGAAAACACAAGTTATAAAAAAGTCTAGAAGCAAAACTAGAATAAAAACCTAGAGCATGTGAAAAAACTTAACACATAAAACTCATAGTTTCATTCACACAAATAACACTTGAATAATTCATATGCATGAAGCACAAATTCAAGATGTTATAAACATACATAAAAAATGCTAGAATCAGAAAATGTATTCAATGAATATTCTAGCCAATAATTAAAGCAAGGATATATTGAATTAATCAATTAAATCCTAGATAGCTCTAAAAACACATACAAATGAATTAATCCTAGATTTTATCAATCAAAGGATAAAAACACATTTCAAGGATTATTAATCATAAAATGATTCAATCAAGTCACAAATAATCCTAGATATCAATCTAATCACAATACAACTCTCAATCATGTGAAAAACCTATAATCTAAGAAACTAGTTCACATATGTCTCTATTAGACTTAGATTCACATATGTCTCTATTAGACTTTTGATTAGGATTGATTGTGAAGCTATCTTTCTCAATAGCATTCACCATACATATACATACATATAGAAGAAGAAACCCCAAGCAAATTTAAGGTTATAAAAGAAGAAATCTCAAAGATATGACAACTACCTCAAGATCACAAAATGGTTCGATTTTGATGATGAAACCACCACAAAAGTCAATCAAACAGTTTCCAAGACCTACGAACAATCTCCAACTTGAATAAACCAATTTCAACTTCGTATGAGAAAGTTATGGTGTTTGGAAGGTGAGAAAAAGTTGAGAGAAAATTATGGTCAAGTGATTTCTAATTTTTCTTCCTTGATTGAAATGGGAAGGAATGGAAAGCTTTTAAAAGAATTCAAGAGAGGGAAAAAATGAGCCAATCAGTGGCTGCCACATCAGCTACCCATGTGGGACGCGTGTGGCACACGTGGGCAGAGGGTTGCCTAGGCCGTGTGGCACACGTGGACTTCCAAGGTTGGCCGTTGGCCAATCTTGCTCCTCTCGCATTCCGCTCGCATTCTTCGGTCGTATTCTAGCCTCCGAACTCTGATTTCAAATCCGTCTTTGGATTACGAATTGTGACTCCCTCACGCACAATGAATGACTACAAAACTTTGACAAAAGGTTGAGAATTCATCTCAAAAAATGACGACAAAGACAACTCAACGAATTGTCTAACCAAGACTTCATGCCTTTTACAAGGACTTCCTAGTGTGATCATGTGAATGCAAATGATGCAAACAAAGCAATACAACATAGAACATGTGATCAATACATTCCATGGCACAACTAGATCTAAACATGTGAAAACACAAGTTATAAAAAAGTCTAGATGCAAAACTAGAATAAAAACCTAGAGCATGTGAAAACACTTAACACATAAAACTCATAGTTTCATTCACACAAATAATACTTGAATAATTCATATGCATGAAGCACAAATTCAAGATGTTATAAACATACATAAAAAATGCTAGAATCAGAAAATGTATTCAATGAATATTCTAGCCAATAATTAGAGCAAGGATATATTGAATTAATCAATTAAATCCTAGATAGCTCTAAAAACACATACAAATGAATTAATCCTAGATTTTATCAATCAAAGGATCAAAACACATTTCAAGGATTATTAATCATAAAATGATTCAATCAAGTCACAAATAATCCTAGATATCAATCTAATCACAATACAACTCTCAATCATGTGAAAAACCTATAATCTAAGAAACTAGTTCACATATGTCTCTATTAGACTTTTGATTAGGATTGATTGTGAAGCTATCTTTCTCAATAGCATTCACCATACATATACATACATATAGAAGAAGAAACCCCAAGCAAATTGAAGGTTATAAAAGAAGAAATCTCTAAGATATGACAACTACCTCAAGATCACAAAATGGTTCGATTTTGATGATGAAACCACCACAAAAGTCAATCAAACAGTTTCCAAGACCTACAAACAATCTCCAACTTGAATAAACCAATTCCGACTTCGTATGAGAAAGTTATAGTGTTTGGAAGGTGAGAAAAAGTTGAGAGAAAATTATGGTCAAGTGATTTCTAATTTTTCTTCCTTGAATGAAATGGGAAGGAATGGAAAGCTTTTAACTTTAAAAGAATTCAAGAGAGGGAAAAAATGAGCCAATCAGTGGCTACCACATCAGCTACCCATGTGGGGCGCGTGTGGCACATGTGGGCAGAGGGTTGCCTAGGCCGTGTGCCACACGTGGCCCACACGTGGACTTCCAAGGTTGGCCGTTGGCCAATCTTGCTCCTCTCGCACTCCGCTCGCATTCTTCGGTCGTATTCTAGCCTCCGAACTCCGATTTTAAATTTGTCTTTGGATTACGAATTGTGACTCCCTCACGCACAATGAAGACTACAAAACTTTGACAAAAGGTTGAGAATTCATCTTAGAAAATGTCGACAAAGACAACTCATCGAATGAGAACGTAAAGTAGCGTAGCTACATCGTTTTGACTCGAAATCAAATGAATGAGTTATCGAAATGACCAGGACTCAATAAGGAATCATAAGAGATCATGTTCAAGTCCAAGATTAATAATACGATAACAAATAAACACAATGTCACATACGTATGCTGTTTCCTAGACATAGTCCTAGAACATGCAAATTACAATGTTTATCAAATTTAATCTAATGTATGTGCATACATTACCAAGTGTGTGAAAGTGTTATATAAATGTTGTTCAACCATGCAGGGACACACATGAATGCCATGTGTGTGTGTGCCTAAGCCTTGTAAGAGAAAATGAGGTCTAATATACTTTTGTAGACCGATGAAGCATATTCCTCTTCGAAACAATATCTTGCAAGGATTGTGGCCACGTCGTTCTTTGAACTTTCAAATCATCAATACTAAGACCACTAATCAAATACAAGAAAACATCGTTTTGATATGGAATACATGCCAAGACAAACCAAAAACCTAACAATTGTGATTAAACCCTTGTGACTAAGTTGCTTAGTGCGCAAGCAAGTAGGTCTAGAATCGCTATTAAAGGCCCATTGGGTAGAGTTAAAGGGTTAGTGACCAAGAATGGTTGAGGTCAACATAGGTTATAAACTTTCATTCAAGTAGTGGATTTGAGGATCGTGTGTGGTTAGCATATTAGCCCATGAGTTTTTCCCAGTCATGGGTTTCTCACGTAAATCAATCAACATGCAATTTATTGTTTTCCGCATATAGATTTAATTGATTGCATTTTGCTTAGATTGGGTGTTTTATTGAATATTGACTAATCAAGAAAAATCGGTAATTAACTTGATTAAAACCTATTCACCCCCTAGGTATATTTAGACGCACATTAATAGTTTCAATATATATATTGGTTCTCTCATAAGGGATCCCTTATTTTATTATAAAGTAAGGATCTCTATAAAATCCATCGATTTGAATGAATTTTGATCTGAATTTTTTTGTGGTTGATAAGTTTAATGAAATCCACTTGCATACAAAATTTAAAAAAATTTCAAGCTCTACAACTATTTTTCTTGATTTTGTTAAATATGAAATATCAGAAAAAAGGATGAAAAATAGGGAAAATGAAAAAACAAATAGTTGTAGTGCTTTAAAAACTTTTAAATTTTATATGTAAGTAGACTTCATTGAACTTATCATCCAAAAAAAATCATATTAAAATTCATTCAAATCGATAGATTTCATGGATGTCCTTACTTTATATTAAAATAAGGGATCCCTTACAAGAGAACTACACACACACACACACACACATATGTAGTTCTATATATATTGAAAATAGGCCGAAAAAGCACCAAATCAATAGTGATCTATAGAAATAGCACTAGATTAATAATTTGAGTTTAAATGGCAACAATGGACAAAAATACCCTAACCTTATTCTTTTTTTACTTTTTTACCATTAGGTTTAATTTAATTTTTCAAAAACCTCCATTAATGGAAGACAAGTGGAGGTCCTTCATCAATGGAGATGGAACATGTTAGGATTATGCTCAATAGCATGAGTGTAATATTGTTTTTTACAATCTTTTCATATTAATAAAGTGATTTCTGTTTTAAACAAATCTTATAGCATTTATAGATTGAATATTATAATTGTCAAAAGTAAATAATCATAAGGTCAAAAGACTATGAGAAAAAAAGAATTGTTCATACATCTGGATATATATGACAGAGACACAATTCTTTAGTTAGTCTTGAATAATGTTCACAACTTAAGGTAAAGGTTGGGGACCTTTATCTTGTTAAAGTTGTAGATTCTTTTGCTAGCATTTGAGTGGGATCAAATGTGTTATGATGGGTCTAAATCATCAAAGTGTCTTTGAGAAAAGAATCTAGTGCACTAGGTGCATTGAATAGGATCACAATGAAATACTTTATCTAAAACCGTCAGTAAATAAAAGTCTTTTCATTACAAGAGGACAATCAGAGAGTATATCTTAATCCTGAGATAAATGATGGACTTATGGTTACAAGTGCTATCATTTGAGCTATAAATGAGTACGATTATATAGCATAGTCTATCCTCGATAGTTTGGTGGTATTCATTTGCTAATCGATAGAGGACTTCGTTTATAGATATGGATATCGTGGCTCCATTTATAAAATAACAATATAGTATCATCATATGGATGTTTTGAGGTATTGGATATTAAATCTCAACGTTGAGTTTTCGATAGTGACTATTGAAAACATGGCTTCTAGACAAGTCAAAATATCCAAGTTCAAAATGTGGTCATATGAGTAAATATAGTAACTTGGAGAGTTATAGGCGGTCTATGACCTCTTGGCGATTACTGATATTATTCACGAGGATTCACTGTCTCCAATAAGATTGTTTAGGGTATGAATGAGAAACATTTACTTGTTCTATCTTTATTTAAGAGTGCAATTTTAGTTCTTTAGTGGAATGAACTAAAATTAATAGATCGAACCTAAGTGAATTATTTGTTGATTGTGATTGGGTTATGTCTATTGAAGCTTAAATTTAGATAGCCCGCCAAGATCCCCAATCCACACAGACTTGCATGGATCACTTGATATATTCTATCGGACTAATTATGGGTCTATCTAGAATTGTATTAAGGCATGTGGGCTTGTTTCTTTTAGTAAGAATGGGCCTAGTTCACATGTGGGTTTTTTAATTAAAGGTCCAATGGATTTAATAAAATGAAAAAAAATATTTGGGCCTATCTTTGTGTACAGGCGGCAAGGCTTGAAGAATAGCTTAATATATTATTTTATTTTATTATTTGATTAAATGGGAATTAATTAATTGATTGATTAATTATTTAATTAAGAATCAAAATATTTTTCTGACTAGGAAATATGTTTCTTAGTAGTATACTATGGTGGTAGTATAATAAATATAAAAGACTTTATTTGGTAAGTAGATAAATAAGGGATTTATTTATCTAGTCAAATAAGAAAGTCTTTTATATAGTCATAATAGGATTAAACACTATATAGTTGGATTAGGGTTTGAATTCTAAAAGATTGATAGGAGTCCTTTGTGGAAACACAAATCCTCTTTTGTAGAGGATTTCGGTCACCTTATCAACCTAGACCAAAGAATTCGGCCAACCCTAATTGTAATAGGGCAAGGAATTCGGTCACCCTATATAAGACGGGTGATAGAATTCGGCCAACCTTAATGCTAGGCTTGAGAGTTATTTTCTTTTGCTTGAGAAAAATAAAATCCAACTCTAGACAATAGTGTGAAAATTCAGCCAAGAAGAAAAGTGAGAAGAGATCATTCTTATTTCGATAGTGCACTAGTAGCTTTTACATCAAAAGGCTTTGTGCACAATTTCGAATAAGGTTCATGCAAGTTTCGATCTAAGGATTGTGAATTCAAAAGTGACCGGAACATTCTTTGTAATCTCTTGTGACTTATTGTGACTAACGAAAAAGAAAAAGCTTTTGTTATCCATCCTCAGGTACACAATTCAAATAGAAGGGAGATCACACTCCTAGGTGATTCACATTCATGATTGGATTGGAAGATCTTGTGGATTACCATCGATGCAACGTCAATCGGATCACGTGACAAAGGTACGATACTTTTATTATAAGTTAATTAATTAGAGGGTTAATGTTCAACTTATGGAAAAATTTTAAAACATACTAAACTCTATTTTAGTCTCGCTTCCGTTGCGTGCACGTGTTTTTCCCTACAGAACAAACCTCCAATGGAGGTCGAATGAACAGACCTCCATTGGAGGTTTGTTCGACCTTGGAGGTCGAAGTCTGCTCGACCTCCAACTGAGGTTTATGAAGAAGATGAAATGTTTATTTGGAAAATTTTGTATTTTGCCCAGAGAGTCTCGGAATTTACAAAAATACCTAATAAGTCTCGTAAATTACAAAATAAATTAAATCTCATAAGTCACGGAAATACACAAATAAATCTTAGAAACATGAAAATAAGTCTCGGAAAAAAAAAAACGCGAGACTTATTTTTGTGATTGTGTTTTAAGGCTGGGTGTTTTTGTCAGATTCACGTTTTAGATGCTATTAAAACTTAAGTTATTAAATTGGTGTTAGTCTTAAAAGCAAGAGAATAAATAGAGATATAAAATTTTTGAAACCAACGTATCAATGGTGGGCATAGTAATTCCTTTTGGATTTTCGTATGTCATGTGAGAAATATAATGGCAAGCAAATATATCATCCACTAAAAACCATTCACTACTATTCTCCTCCTCACACTCTATAGCGTTATATAATTTTCTTTTTTATTTTCTCCTAAACATAGGAGAAAAAGAAAAGCATATATAATCTCTTCAAGACACTAGGCACTTCTTTTTCGTTTAACACAACACTACATCAACTCATCAAATCATGTATATAATCTCTTCAAGACACTATGCACTTCTTTTTCTTTTAACACGACAACACTACATCAACTCATCAAATCACATCTATGAAACATGATATATATATATTTAACTCAATGCACAATGATATAACTTTATCAGTGCGTTAGATGTGGACCATTAGATTTACATACTTTGACTCAAAGTGTATGCACTTGTCAAAGCTTCTCCATAATCAGTGGTCCACATACATTGATACTAATGTAGTTACATCAGTGCACAATGATGTGAACAGGACTATATATATATAAATGTTTAAATCAGTGCGCATTGATATAATTCAATCAGTGCGTTGGATGTAGACTATTAGATTTACATACTTTAACTCAAAGTGTATGAACTTATCAAAACTTCTCCATAATCAGTGGTACACATGTATTGGTACTGATATGAACGAGACCGTGTATATATATACATATATATATATATATATATATATATATATATATCAATGTTCGAAAAAACGGTCTGGGCGGCCGTCTAGACGCTGTGCGGCGGTCGACCGTCCCGAGTTAGCCAAAATCACCGGAAAAAATCGATCAACGGAAAGTCAACGATCAATGGTCAACGCTCAATGCTCAAAACTCGACCACCTAATTCGGTTCAGACCGATTAATCCACCTAGACCGTTTTTTTTTAGAAACAAGCAATGTGTTTGCTTCTCCAAAAGAGAAGACTTTGTAAAAAAAAAAAAAAAAAAAAAAAAAGGAGAACTGGTGAAGAAATGTGGTAGTATATAAGGCCTAAAGAATCATGTGGAGAATCAGATCCGGTTTCTCTGTCTCAAAATCCTATTCTCTACTTCTCTCTCTATCTCTATCTCTCACTTTCTCTGTCTCAAATCAATTTCTTGATAGGTTGAAATTAATTTCTATTTAAACGAACCCATATGAGTAAAATCAACACACAAATTAGATTCAAGTGATTTTTTTTTTTTTTTTTTTTTTTTTTTTTTTTTTTTTTTTTTTTGTATGGATCATACATAGAATGCAAAGCACTTACAGGAAAAAAAATTGAAAATTTTTAGGGTACAAAAACTATTTTTTCTGACTTTATTAAAGATAAAACATTATAAAAAAAAATAGCGAAATATTAGAAAAAAATAATTTTTGAATCCGAAAATTTCTCAAATTTTTACTAGACGTATATTTTCATTTTCTTATGCAGTATACAAAAAATATCATCAAAATACATTAAATTTCAAGAAATTTTATTAAATGTACTCATTGTATTAAAGTAAGGAGGTGCTTATCGGAAAACTTCCTACATATATGTATACCTGTTTTTCATATATTTGGCTTGAAAATGATATCATAGAACAAATACATCTGTCAAGACAAACAAATTTCTCATAACTCTTAAGCAAAATTTGACAAGAAATACCAAACATACATTTCAAAGGCAAACTTGGAAGTAAGATATAAAAATACATTTTACTCGTAGTTAAATCAAGTTTTCTACTTTTAAATATTTCAGATCACTTGAAAAAAAAAGATTAAAACATTTTAATGAATTTCTTATTAGACCTTTTAAACTTAAGATTAAAAAGCAAATAGGCCTTAAGAGAAAAAAAAAATTGGTTTCATTTTCATATTGGGCCAATTTTAAAAAACTGAGAAATTAGGCCCAACGCCCCAACCATTTATAAAGGCAAAATTTTAGTTTGGGTAAATAAAAGAGAAAAGAGTAATGATATTTAGGCCTCTCAAAAACAGATTGTACAACCTCAAATTAATACATTTTCAAAATTTCAATAATTCCCTTGACTAAAATGACTAAAAAACCTAAATAGTTTGTAAGTACACCTACAAATTATTTTCTATTATTTATTTGATTTTCACCTATATAATGTAACATATTCTATTTTCTCAAACCCTAACTTCTTTGTTAAATACTAATTTTAAATACAAATTGGAATCGCCTACGGGTTATAGCAGCAGTCGGAATACAATTAGGAATTCAGAAAATCTCATCGATTCACAACGTAAAAACCCACACTATTATGATAAAGAGGAGATAAAAAATCTATATTGATGTTTCTCCAGCCTTTGTTTTTATTTATTTATTTATTTTATTATTATTATTATTTTGTTACACAGCAGCAACACATACAAGCTCAATTCGCTTTGTCTCCTTGTATTGCCTTTCGAGGCACACACATCTGTATGTGTGTTTTTCTGGACATTTAATCTACTGTTGGCAGCAAAGGTTGACTTATTGTTTATATATTGTATTTTTTTTTTTTTTAAATTACCACTTGTAAATAAAATTAACTCAAAACCCAACTCATTTTTATATAATTTATGTATTTAAGAGTTATAAATTATTTATTTGATTCAAGAAATAAAATAATAAAATTTTAAATAACAATAAAATAGGTGTAGGTGGGGTGTAGTTATAAAAATACAATACAATACAAAAAAAGAAAGGATATTTTTACCATTAAATGAGGTTTATTAACAAACTATAGTTTTCTTAAAATTTTAATGGTGTGTGTTTACGAAAGGAGTGTACATACAGTTTTTAAGGAGTGTAAATATCGTCACTCAAGAGAAAAACGTATATTACATTTGAGGAAATAAGGGTATATAGCACTTTTTAAATTTTGAATTGTACAACTATCACCTGTTAATAACTCTTGTTTAATAGCACCAAAAATGGAATTTAGACAAAAATACCCCCCAGCTTCTTTTCTTTTCTCTTGTGTGTCCTTCACCTTCTTCTTCCTTTTTTCCAAAACCTCCATTGATGGAGCTTTAATGGAGGTGCCACCGCTAATCGGCGAGTTGACCGGTAAAACCATCGGGAAAACGTTCGTCGAGTGCCAATAATTGTAACTGAAGTGTTCGTTTTCATTTTCAAGTTGTGTAGAGAGAGAAACGAAGCAAAACCCAAACCGTCGCGAATCTTCATCATCCGATCTATGACGATCCGTCATGAATCTGATGAAACCAATGGCGCCAATGAACTCGGCATCGTTCGATCTTCCAGATCCAACTATTTCCAGAGTCAACTGGCGCCGTCGACAGATCGTCACTGTTACCATTGATGGAGGTCGAACAAAATAAGTCCCGAACAAACTTAAATTAAGTCTCGAAACGCATGAATAAGTCTCGAAACTGCAAATAAATCTCGAATTTTTGAGAAAAAAAATAAAAAGGAAAAGAGTAAGTGGGGGTATTTTGGTCTCATCACCTATTTTGGTGCTATTCAAACAACACTTATTAAAGTGGTGCTATTTGCACAAGCCCTCCCCCAAAAAGTGCTATTTAATTTTTGAACCTACAAGCCTCCTATTTAAAAAAATAAATAGAGTGGCGGCATTTGCACCCCTCTAAAATCGTTTACACCCCTTTAGTATGTTCACCCCATTAAAAATTTAAAAATAATTATAATTTGCCATTGTACCCCATCTAATACCGAAATTACCCTTTTATAATTTTATTTTATAATAGCTATTATGCTATCAAGTTCATCCCTACACCATCAGTTTCGTCGATACAATCATAAGTTCCAATCAAAAGAGAAGCCATGAAAGAGCTAACATGGGAGATTCTTTCAGTATTCTCGTAAACTTCGCGTTGTGTTGCAAATATCTTCCTAATCTGTGGTCCAGTGAATCTTTCATTGGCCATTGAACCTATAATTTTAGACAATTCTAATGCACCACCAGCACCAACAGCCTTCTCCATCTCCCTACATTGAAGTATTGAACTGTGGTGTTGCTATATATCCATATCGGCGATTCCTTTATTGAAAAGGCACTGCCAAGCTGAACAACCAATGCTTCTTTGTATCTGTTGACGGTGATTTTTGGTGATCACCAAGTCAATGATTCGTTCTCGAGTTACTGCAATTTATATGTGAGTGTGGTCAAAGATTGTAAAGAAATAACAGGTGATTTACGTGGTAAAACTCCAAAAGATCGGAGAAACATCCACGGGATCGTTGCCTCTAGCAACAAAGCCAAATCCACTATGAATCACGATTACAAGATGAAGAATGATAGAATGATTACAAGCTCTTCAATACAATTCTCTCTTTTTCTCTCTCGTTCTACTTTTCACGTACCCCCCTGTTTGTGTATAGAGGGGGTATTTATACATGTTGTTTTTAGGGTTTTAAGGTGGCCGCTAGGGTTTGGTATTGTGGTGCCCAAGTCTCAAGCGGTTTTCTAGTCCTAATTAGATTATGTTTCCTCTTTTGGCTGAGTCTGATTCTGGACGAGATTCTTTCTCCTTTATTCGCGGGAGAACTGCTTGTTTCCTTGTTAAACTCTAATAGTCCACATCGTTGCTTATCATGGATGTGCGGGTCGCTGATTATGATTGGCATACGAATGTTGGTGACTATCTCATTGATTCCCGAGTATGTATGCCCGAGTATGTCCGAATGTGCCCGAGTGAGATTTGCTGCCCGAGTTGATCGTCTTCGTTTGTGGTCGGACTACTTACTCTTTTTTCCGAGTAGGTTATCGTGGGAGGTTTCTGCTCCATAAGTTGACTTATCTTGACCCTTGCTTTCCTGGCCTTTCGTGCTGATGACGTGTCCTTCACCACTAATTTTTACCTATAACAATACCCCCTTAAATATTTGAGCCGATCATGTTGAGTCAGGTCCTCTCGGGACAAATATTTAACTTCAATGATTTCTCACAACTGGTCCTCGCTTGTCGTTTTCCGCATTAATGTATCCTCGTTTGATTCGAAGCTTTAAATGACGTGTCTTAATTACGACCGCACGCATTCGATTTACCACTCATTTCAGAAATCCCTTGATGGTGACGTTTCTACTCTCTGGCGGCTCAAGGTGCTCTCCGGTTGCCACTTGTCTTTTCTTTGTTTGGCTGGGGCACGACTCATTTATGAGACACGACCTCTCTGTTTGCCTGCGTGTAGCCCACGTCATAGCCCACGCCCCTCTATTTTCCCGCTTTACTGTGCTTCTCCTAGGGTTTCGTTCGTTTTTGAAATCAATGTGCCGCCTATATATGTTGGTTATGATCTCTTCTCTTATACCTTTTTCTTCCATTTTTTCGCTTTTATCTTCCAGTATCTTCTGCGTGTTCTTCGAAGGAGGTTTCATCTGTGCCTCTTGATCCTCTGTTTTCTGTTTGGTTTACTAGCCCGTTTCTTCTAACCCTGCCATCTTTGAGTTTACCTGCTTCAATCCCCAGATTTTTCCTCGGAGGCTTTTTCTTCTGCGATCTGCACCGTCTTCATTCTTCACTTCATCGAGGTTAGTCTTTATGGATTCCGGAGCTAGATATCGTCTTTTTACTGTTGGTATGATTGCTATTGAGCGAAATGATGCTTTCACTGCGTCGGTTGTTCACAGGTTATTAGACGAGCCCCGTTTCGACCAGCCGCGCTATACCGACGTTGATATTTCTGGACTTTTTCCGGAAAGGCCTGCGACTTCTGAGGTTCCTCCTGCTTCAGAGATCCCTTCTGCTTCTGCCAGTTCATCACCACCTTACTCATACCAACCTGAAGCTTGGTCGGATTCTTCTGCTTGTACTGATATTCGCCCGAGCAGAAGACCAGGAAAGAGGATGACCACTCGCAAAGTTTACAAAGACTCGCATTCTCGGGAAAGCCGAGTGGCGGCCCAAAGGATTATTGAAGACGATATTGAAGAGGAGCACAGGGCCGCTCGCATTCCCTTTTCCCCCGAGCGTATTTGCGTCTATGATGTTGAGACCGAACGTGGTCGGCCCTGACGAGATAATGCGATATATGCGGCGGTTTGATCTGGACAGCAATGAGGTTTCGCTGATTCCAGCCGAAGGTCGGGCTGCATGGAACCCACCCCCCGGCCACGTAGCAATTTACGGGTCCATGCTCACCTGCGGCGTCACTCTTCCTCTTCAGCCTTTCATTACTTGGTTCTTGGCTGAAGCCCGACTCGCTCCGGCCCAGCTAACGCCGAACAGTTATCGCATCCTGATGTGCATGTGGCACATGTGGCATAGAATGAAGCGGCCACCTCCCACTCCTCGCGAGGTTCGCCATTTTTATTCGCTGAGGCCAGTGGGGAAAACCGGGGTTTATTTTCTCCAGTCGAACCAGCCCGAGTTCTGGATTCCAAAGGATGTCGTGGTCAAGGGCTGTGTCGAACCGACCACGGACGAGAAGATGAAAGGGTTTGTTTGGGGCTTCCCGACCTCGAACAAGTTTTGGAAGAACAGCTGGTTCTTCGTGGGCAAAGACTGGGGCCAATCGATTAGTTTCGATTTGGACGGCACTCAGATGACCTGCCGGGTTCCTCGGTACTTCTGCACGCCGCAGTGGAACCATCTAACTTCAGCTTTTACTGATGAGGAGCTGAAGACCTTGGCTCGGGCAGCAGTCCGCCCCCTAGAGAAAAGGGGAAAACCCTATCTCTATAGAGAGGGGAAAATGATCAAGGCCCGTCTCTTCCCTCAGATTTCCGCGTGCCGCCGACGCCGTAAGTTTACTTGTATGCATTTTTATTTGTAACCTGACTTCTAAGCTTGCTTGCTAACTCGGATTCTTCTCTTTTTTTTTTTTTTTTTTTTTTAAGTGTTTGACGTAGATATAGTCAGTGATGGTCTGGCACGCCGGATGAAAGGCATCGTCGAGGCGAGTCGAAAGGCAGTCCTTCGTCAACGAGACGCTGGGATAGCCCCTCCTGAAGACGAATCTGACGAGGGTACTCCCGGGAACGTTCCCGAGGGAGATGATGAAGAGGGAGTACCCGATTATGTGCCCGAGGAGGCTCACGATCAAGAACCGACCGAGTGTTCGGCTGGAGCTGAGGGTACCTCGGGCAACTTTGGAGTAAGTAGGACCTCTGCTGACTCGGGCAATCCCGCAGGTCCTTCCTCCAAGGGGAAAGAAAAAGTAGGGGATCTCCCTGAGCCCGAGCAGGCAAATCCCCCCAGCGGATCTGGTTCTCCCCACTCTGCTGCTGATATGCAAAACGTTCCTTTTGAAGCAGTTGGGGGGCCTTCAGGTGCGGTAGCTCCGGAGTTTCCGACTTCAGTTGAACCGAACCGTTCTTCTTCGGAGATTCCTGCCTCTGTTGATCCGATTTCTACTCCAGGGGACAGCAATACTGAAGCTGGGCCGACTGGGAAAAGGAAGGCTTCGTTTTCTTCTGGTCGCCCTTTCCCAAAGATTCCCCGAGTAGTTGCGTATGTTAATTCCTCTTCGGAGGATGAGGGGGAGGATGATGCGAGCGTGACCCCGACGCGGGAGCAGGTCAGAGAGAGTGCTGGTGGCTCAGCCGGCCTTCCTCGGGCGGCCCCGTCCGCTGAACTCCCCGAAGGTGATGTGGGTGATATGGGCTCCTCTCCCCAAATCGATGATCCCACCCCCGAGACTATTTTCAGGGCCATGGCTTCAGGCCGAGCCTATATTGGGGAGGATCGTTGGAGTCGTCTCAGGACCGGGACTGTGTCTGACCGACTCCACAATTTTTTCAACAGCGCTTCCTACGTGAGTGACTCTCATATGCATCATTCCGCATTATCCCCTTTTTTTATTTATATTTGTTGATTTGTTTGTTGCAGATGGTGGCCGAGATGTCTGGGGCTTGCGAAGCTGGCGAAGCCCAAGCGGAAAAAATAAGAAGGCTAGAAGCCCAATTGAAGGAGAGCGAAGATCACTGTTCTCGGGCTGAGTTAGCTCGTCAGGAGGAGGCCAGGTCGAGTGAGATGCTCGTAAATCAGTGCTTAGCACGGCAAATGGAAGCCGAGCAACGGGCATCTTCTGCTGCGGAGGAGGTCAGGACTCTGCAGGATCAACTGTCATCCACCCGGGAAGCCTTGCTTCGAGCCGAACAGAACGCCGAAGACGCCAAGTCTGCTTATGAACGTCGAATCAATGACTTGGAGTGTCAGGCCCTGACGGCCAAGGAACTGTCGAAGGGATCTAGGCTGGAAATGGAGCTACAAAGCGTTGACCGTTTTAAGAGATCTCCAGCCTATGATGCTCTGCTTCTTCGGGAGTTCCAGCGTGGAATGGTCTCGGCCGGCGAATTTTTTAAGCAAAGGAACAGGGCGACTGATCGGGCTCGGGCCAACTGGAGCCTGTCAATTAGGAAGCATGTGGATACATCCTTGGAGTCTCTCCGGATCCAAATGAAGGAGTGGCGGGCGTATTGTAGAAGTAAAGGAAAAACGCCACATCCCATGCACCTTGAGGTTCCGACCGCCGAGTCGTTCTCTACCTTTTACGCCAGTGAAAGGGCGAGTTTTAGCAACGAGATACCCGACTTGGGGCCCGTTCCTGGTACCGACTACAGCCACTGGATGGATGACGAAGAAGATGTGATCATATGGCCATCGGACGACAGTCTTCTGAGCGAGTATGTGATGGAGCCTGAGCCTGACCCTGATGTTGGCAGAAGCAGCTCACCACCCCCGGCGCCTTCCTCTTGATCTTCAAGCCTTTTTGTAACTATACTTGTACATCTTTCACATATACATCGTACACTGTATCTTTCTATACACTATGAATATAAGACCAAATTTTACTCACTTTTTGCCGAGTATCTTCTGTAACTGGCTTCCGAGTATCTTATTTAACCGGTAACCAATTTTCGGCCGAGTATCTTATGTAACTGGCTTATTGATTTAGACCGAGTATCTTATTAAACTGGTAACTAATTTTGTGCCGAGTATCTTATGTAACTGGCTTATTGATTTAGACCGAGTATCTTATTTAACCGGTAACTAATTTTTGGGGTTGTTTAACCTTCACGTTGCGTCGGGGCTCGCCGCGACCATACGTTGAGGTCCTTGCACAAGTCACCTAGGACGTCTCCTGGTTTTATCTGCGCAAGGGTTCGTCGAATCGTTGGGGTACTTTGTACCGGCCAACACGACTGCGCATCTCACTAGTCTTTCTAGCGGCGCTCCGAGCATTTTGCCAGTTATCCTGGTGCCTCGGTTTTGCCTTTTTGCTAAGGGACGCGTTTGCATCACTTTAACCAGGCGGGCATGCTACTACAGCTTTTCCGCCCTTCGAGCACCACTCGTCCGCTCTTTCGCGGCCTTATAGCGCTCGACTTTTTCGGCATTTATTCGGTCGCCTTGAGTGACCTCCATTGAAATATTGCTCATGGATTTTATTGATTCCGCCACATCGTATTTGCAACTGAACTTTATTAGATGATCATGAATATGAAATTAATAAATAAATCTGAAATTTCAACGCAGAAACTAAAAACTGAGCTAAAGCAGAATAAATAAACTGTAGAACCATAACCGGATTCTTTTAGGGATAGAAGATCTTCAGATATTGTGCGTTGCATGGTCGGGGTACCAGGCCACCTTCTGGTCGGGCTATCATGTAGGCCCCGTGCCCTACGATTCTCTTGATGATATATGGTCCTTCCCATTTGTCGGCGAGGGATCCTGATGATTTGTCCTTGGTATTCGGTGATACTCTCCTCAGCACTAGATCCCCGAGTTGGAATCTCCGCTCCCGAACATGGGAGTTGTAGTACCTAGCGGCCCTTTGCTGGTATGCGGAATTTCTTACTTGTGCTGCGTCTCTGATTTCTTCAAGCTCGTCTAGGTTCTGCTGCAGCATGTCTATATTGTGCTCGGGACTGTATAGCTGGACCCTGGGGGATGTGAAAGTAGTTTCTGCTGGGATAACAGCTTCTGTCCCGAATGCCAGCGCGAAAGGAGTTTCCCCTGTGGAAGACCTCACAGTTGTTCGGTATGCCCATAGCACCTCAGGCAGTTTGTCTGCCCAGCCACCTTTCTTTGCCTCTAGCTTTGCCTTCAATGTGTGCTTGATTACTTTATTCACGGCCTCTGTTTGGCCATTGGTTTGAGGATGAGCAGGCGATGCGTAGTAGTTTGCGATCTTGAACTCTTCACACATTTCTCTGAACTTCTTATTATCGAATTGAGTCCCATTATCTGTTATGATGATGCTCGGGATCCCAAACCGATATATTATATTCTTTTAACGAAGTTGGTAGTGTTTGCCTCGGTGATGTGTACAAGTGCTTCTGCCTCTGCCCATTTGGTAAAATAATCTACTGCCACAATAGCATGTTTGGCTCCTCCCTTCGTTCCTGTGGGCATTGGTCCTATCAGGTCGAGTCCCCACATGGCAAAGGGCCAAGGCGAGGTTAAGCTTCTGAGCAACTCTGGGGGTCGCCGAATGTCATTTGCTACTCTTTGGCATGTTTCGCAACTTTCTGCGAATTGCTGCGCTTCCGCGAACAGAGTCGGCCAGTAGAACCCTTGCCGGAGTATCTTGTGTGCTAAGCTTTTACCCCCAGTGTGGTTCCCACATACTCCACTGTGGATACTTCTCAGGATCTCTCCAGTCTTCTCACCGGAAATGCATCTCTGCAATACCTTCGAGAATCCTCTCCTATATAATTCTCCTCTCAGAATCGTGTACCGGGCTGACCTGTATCTAATGCGTTTAGCTTCCACAGCATCCTCCGGTAGTATGTTCTCCTCCAAGTACTTTCTGAGTTGGTATGTCCAGTCGCCCGGGCTAGGTCGGATCTCTGCTATTATGATTTCCTCGGGTTCCGCTGTACTTGGTTTAGTCAGGTGTGCCACTGGTATTGCTTTGGATCTGATGCTTGTGGTGGCTGAAGCTAATTTGGACAAAGCATCTGCCTTTTCGTTCTCTTCCCGAGGGATCTGAGAGATTCTGTATGCTTTGAACTTTTTAAGTAGTCTTTTTGCAATGTCCAAATAAGCTATCATGTGCTCTTCTCTGGCCTGGTATTCATTCAGTACCTGATGGACCACTACCTGTGAATCACTGTAAACTTCCAGCTCATCTGCCCCTAGTGCTATGCAGACTCTCAGACCGGCCAGCAAGGCTTCATATTCTGCTTGGTTGTTGGTTGCCTTGAAATCGAACCTCATGGCACATTCTACAGTATCCCCCTCGGGGGTCGTTATGACTATTCCTGCCCCGCTGCCATGCGTGTTCGATGACCCATCTACATGTAATTTCCACTGGAATTTAGTAGTCTGTTCATCTTCCATTGCCCTCCTTACCTCGGCGTCTGGCTCGGTGAATTCTGCTATAAAGTCGGATACCGCCTGCCCTTTGATGGCCGTTTTTGGTGTGTATCTGATGTCGTATTCGCTGAGCTCTACCGCCCACTTGGTCAGCCTTCCTGACACTTCTGGCTTTTGAAGAATGAGTTTCAGCGGGCAGTCTGTATATACCTCTATTGTATGTGCTTGGAAATATGGCCTTAGCTTCCTGGCCGATGTGATCAGAGCTAACGCTATTTTTTCTGCCGGCGAGTATCTGGTTTCCGCCGCTAACAACGCTTTACTTGTATAGTACACTGGCTTTTGTATTCCTTCCTCCAGTCGGATCAACACCGAACTCGTCGCCACCCTCGGTGACCGAGAGGTATAAGTATAATGTTTCTCCCACCACCGGTTTTGAAAGGATTGGTGCTCTCCCCAGATATTCTTTTAATTTTTGAAAGGCTTCTTCACACTCTGTACTCCATTCGAGCCCTTTCCCCTTTTTTATTGCTTTAAAGAAGGGGGCGCATTTGTCTGTTGACTTGGCTATAAACCGGTTGAGTGACGCGAGGCATCCCGTTAGCCTCTGCACATCTTTTAGCGTCCTGGGTGAAGCCATTCCTTCTAGTGCTTTGATCTTCTCAGGATTTACTTCGATTCCCCTCTGGTGCACCTGAAAACCTAGAAACCTTCCCGAAGGTACTCCGAACACACACTTGCTTGGGTTGAGCTTCATCTGATACTTTCTTAGGACGTCGAAGGTTTCCTTCAAATCCTCCGCGTGTTTTTCTGCAGTGGTGCTCTTAGTCAGCATATCATCCACATAGACCTCCATATTTTTTCCAATCTGCCGAGCAAACATCCTGTTTACTAGCCTCTGGTATGTTGCCCCGGCGTTTTTCAATCTGAATGGCATTACTTTGTAGCAATATAAACCCTGGTCCGTGGTAAACGACGTCTTTTCCTCATCTGCCTTATTCATCCGGATCTGATTGTATCCCGAGTAGGCGTCCATGAAGCTTAACAATTCATGTCCCGCTGTCGCATCTACCAACTGGTCGATCCTCGGTAGTGGGAAACTATCTTTTGGGCAAGCTTTGTTCAAGTCTGTAAAGTCTACACACATCCTCCATTGCTTGTTCTTTTTCTTGACCAACACCACATTGGCCACCCACTCCGGATACTTGACTTCCCTTATCGACCCCGCGGAAAGTAGCTTTTCTACTTCCTTCTTGATTGCGACGCTTCTTTCTGGATTGAATAGTCTTCTTTTTTGTACCACGGGTCGGAACTCGGGGTCGGTGGAAAGATGATGTGAAATCACCTTCGGGTCTACCCCCAGCATATCTTCATGGCTCCAAGCGAAAACATCCTTGTAATTTCTCAGTAGCGCAATAAGTGCGGTTTTGACATGTACGCTCAAACTTGCCCCTACCTTCACTGTTCTACCTGGATCCTCCGGGTCTAGTGCCACCTCTTGGGTCGGCTCGTCTTCCCTATCATCCAGTCCTTCTCTGGGATCCAACTCAAAATCTTTCGGCACTTCTGCCTGTTCTTCTGGTTCTCTATCCTCTTGCTGGACTGTTACCATGTATACCTGGCGTACCTCCCTATCTCTATATACTGATAAGTTTGCTCTACGGGCCATCTCTTGTGACCCTTTGACCACTCCCACGCCATATTCGGTCGGGAATTTCATCATGAGGGCATAAGTTGCTGTCACCCGCCTTGGCTTTATTCAAAAATGGTCGGCCCAGTAAAGCATTATATGGCCAGTTCTCCGTATCTACCACCACAAAGTCGAGCAGCACTGTTTTCTGGCAAGGGGCTTTCCCGATCTTCACAGGTAGCTTAACCGTGCCGAGTGACCTCACTTCGACCCCTCCAAATCCTCTAAGGGGTGTGGGAAAAGGCTGTAGGTCTTTCCTGTCTAGCCTCAGCTGGTCATATACTTCTGCACTAAGAATGTCTGCCGAACTCCCATTGTCGATCAGAATTCGATGAACTTCTCTATGGCCGATCCGAGCGCTGACTACTAGTGCGTCATTTGGCCTAACATCCACTCCGTGTGAGTCGGCCTCTGTGAACACGATCGGGTCCCAGCCCTCCTTGATTCTTTTCGGGTCGGGCTCAATAGAATTAACGTCCAGGTCTCTCCGTGCCTCCATAGCTTCCCGAATCTCCTGGGTTCTTTCCCTGTTACTCTTGCCCGTTGCTGGACCTCCGAAGATGGTGTTAATTGCTCCTTCATCCTCAGCTTTCTTGGGACTAAGTTTTCTTGCCCGTCCGTCCTGTCGGCTATCTTTCTGTCCATCTGCCCTGTCCGTCTTTTTGAAAACAATGTCCTTCAAATGCCCTTCCCTAATAAGAGTCTCGATATGATCCCTTAGCTGGAAACACTTGGATGTCTCGTGCCCATTCTCTTTGTGGAAACGGCAATATTTGGTGGTGTCCCTCCGAGCATATGTCGATTGCTTAGGTGGTTCTTTGGACATGTTCTTCTCTTCTAGGATTGCCAGGACTTCTTCTTGATCTTTCTTCAACGGGGTATAATTTGTATATCGGCCCTGGAACCTCTGCCGTGGTTGATCGGTTTTTGGGTCGTATGCTCGTCGTCCATCCCGACCATCCCGTGCTTTATTCTTCTGCTTATCACCTTTGGTATCGGGCATCCTGGTCTGGTCCTTGGTTTTGGATCCCTCTGGGCGACCGCCATGTACGAAGTAACCTCCTGTGGCAATTTCCTCTTCTTCGGCCAAGGCGTAACCTCCTGCCATGTCCATCATATCGGCATAGCTGGTTAGTCGGGCTCTTCTGAGGTCAAAGGACAATTGGCCATTCTGAAGGTTGTTAATGAACGCGGCAATTATTGCTTCGTCGTTTGCACTTCCGATCTCGGACACTTCCTGACCGAACCTTCCCAGATATTTCTTCAGCGACTCGTCTTTTCCCTGTTTGAGTTGGGATAAATGAGCCACTGACTTTTTCCTGTGTACATTCCCGAGGAACTGCCTTGAGAAAGCCTTGCTCAGTTCGCCGAAGCTACTTATGCTTGCTGCTGGCAACCTTCCAAACCACCGGGAGCCTAGATCCCCAAGAGTTTGAGGAAAATTCAAACATAGTAGTGCATCATTATGGACATACTGCGCCATAGCGCTCTTATACCTCCGGACATGCTCTTTTGGGTCTGTATCCTTCTTGAACAGCTCGATGTGGGGCATTCTGAATCTTTCTGGGAAAGGCATCCTCAAAACCCCATTGGTAAAAGGGCTTCCGGATTCATCGTCTGACAGCTCATTACGCCCATACCGCCTGACCAAAGCATCCATTTGCCGACGATTATTTTGAACTTCCCGAGTGAGGCTCTGTATAAGTATGTCTCTGTCCCCTTCAGGCTCTCCTGACGCATTGAAGTTCTGGTTTATGGTCAGTTTTTGGCCCCTCTCCTCGGGATTCAACTCTCTATGATCTCGGTTTAGGCCATGCAGTCGGACTGTGCCCCTTTGGCGCTTGCGATGATGGTTCTGCTCACTTTCTTCCGAGGATGACCGGTCTCTCCGGTGGCCACGCCTCCTGGGGCGGTCTCGATCTCCGGTTACCCGATCTTGATAGTACTCTTTGTCGGAATCATTCCCCTCTCTGTGCTCCCTGCTTCTCCTGGCTACTCTTTCAGATAGCATCTCTGGTCTGCCTGTAGGATCTTGCCTCGCCTTTGGGGGTGCATCAGGGGTTGGTATCACCACCGCGGAGCGCAGTCTTGCTGTCTGCTGGCTTGGGGCGGACAGTTCATGAGGTGACATCAATCCTTCCGTAACAGAGAGATCAATTCCCTGCCTTACTTGCGTCTGATATGAGTTGTTGTAGAGAAGCACGGAGCCGCTGCGTGATTTCTTCATTCGCTGTAGGTAAATGTTGAATTCCAGCCAGGGCAGCTGACTGGTTTACCGTCGTCAGAGTTGCATCCGCCGTATTGAGCGCGGTGTCATCTTCCAACTCGTTACTTGGCACGCCCTGACTGTACCTGGAATCGCTACCATCTCCGTCGCCAGCCATTGTTGTCACAAAGTTCTGGGTCCCCCTCCTTCTAGCGCCAATTGTTGACGGTGATTTTTGGTGATCACCAAGTCAATGATTCGTTCTCGAGTTACTGCAATTTATATGTGAGTGTGGTCAAAGATTGTAAAGAAATAACAGGTGATTTACGTGGTAAAACTCCAAAAGATCGGAGAAACATCCACGGGATCGTTGCCTCTAGCAACAAAGCCAAATCCACTATGAATCACGATTACAAGATGAAGAATGATAGAATGATTACAAGCTCTTCAATACAATTCTCTCTTTTTCTCTCTCGTTCTACTTTTCACGTACCCCCCTGTTTGTGTATAGAGGGGGTATTTATACATGTTGTTTTTAGGGTTTTAAGGTGGCCGCTAGGGTTTGGTATTGTGGTGCCCAAGTCTCAAGCGGTTTTCTAGTCCTAATTAGATTATGTTTCCTCTTTTGGCTGAGTCTGATTCTGGACGAGATTCTTTCTCCTTTATTCGCGGGAGAACTGCTTGTTTCCTTGTTAAACTCTAATAGTCCACATCGTTGCTTATCATGGATGTGCGGGTCGCTGATTATGATTGGCATACGAATGTTGGTGACTATCTCATTGATTCCCGAGTATGTATGCCCGAGTATGTCCGAATGTGCCCGAGTGAGATTTGCTGCCCGAGTTGATCGTCTTCGTTTGTGGTCGGACTACTTACTCTTTTTTCCGAGTAGGTTATCGTGGGAGGTTTCTGCTCCATAAGTTGACTTATCTTGACCCTTGCTTTCCTGGCCTTTCGTGCTGATGACGTGTCCTTCACCACTAATTTTTACCTATAACAGTATCCAAACAAGATAAAATTGTAGCACTACCATTCTTCCAAAACACACTACTATGTTGTTGTCCACTACCAGATAAGCAACGATTTTTAAGAAATCCAAACTGGATTTTGAGATCAAAAGCCTTTTTACCCACATCAAGGTGGGTGAAACAATTTTGCCATCAACTGCATGGTCTCAATAACTCCCGTCTTTAGTCTTGTACAAGTAATGGGGCAAATCAGAATCAAAATTAACTATCTATGATTCTCTAAAGCAACTATGTTGAGATTGGAGTCCAACACAGTTTTTCTTATTGAAATTTTAATTTATTCTCAATTTTTTTATAAACTAAAGAATGAATTGAAAAGAAAAAAAGAAGAAGCACAAATCAATTCCGGTTTACATTAGAAAATTCCTTCAAATCTTTTTTTTTTTTTTTTTTTTTTATCTCCTCCACCTATATTAATCAATCTTTTTAAAACATTTGCTGAAATCCATTTTTTTTCAAAGAAAACCAGAAATTAGATTGAATTAGTTCATTCATATAATAGAATATATGTATATAAAAAATACAACTGATTAATTCTACGTAACTGCAATTTTTTTTTTAAAACCAATGTGATTGCAATTTCTCTCATTCTTCTTTTTCCCTAATATCACTCAAGGGTAATAATGGAATTTTAAAAAGTTCATGATTTGGGGTGTACATACAATTTTTTAGGGGTGTAAATATCGTCTCTCAATAAATAAGTAAATAAAATTGGCCCAAGCAATTATCATTATGTCATAACAAAAAAATTGGACCCGCTATTTTTAGGGCCCAATGCGATTGCCCCTCTAGCCACGCCTTAGTGCCCTGGCTCCTTACAGAGCTCGCGGTGTTCGAGCTGACCGGTCAGCTCACGGGGAACTGCCCTTGAGCAAAATTTTAATTACCTGTTTTATATATATATATATAATTTTTCTATTGTTAGTTGGAACTGATATAAGATATATCAGTTCCTTATATGTGGGCCATTATATTTAAATGTTTTGACTTGGTTGCATACACTTGTCAAATCATCTTTTAAATCCAATGACCACATACAAGAAACTGATATATAAAAATATCAGTTCGAACTAACAATAGAAAGATTGTATATATATATATATATACAGAAATTCTATTATCAGTTCGAACTAATATAACATTTGTCAGTCAAAGTATTTAAATCTAGTGGCCCACATACAAAGAACTGATATAACTTTTGTCAGTTCGAACTGATAATAGAAAGACTGTATATATATATGACTGGTTTTATATATGTTTTAATTTATTGAGCAGTGACAATTTTACTCCAAGGTTTTATTATGTATACTCATGTATTCTTAGGGTTTGTGTGTGAGTGAGAGAGTGCTTCACCATTATAAACACATGGTTGATAGTGAAAGTTAAATGCTGGCGTGCAATGTGTATGTAGGTTTATGTTGAATTACGTAAAATATAGTGCCTCTCTTTATTATTATTTAGTTTCTCTTTATTATTATGGGTTAATAGCATCAGTACTCCCTGAACATATAGCGAAATTGCATAGTGCCCCCTGAATTTTTTTTCCTGGCATTAAACCCCTCGAACTCCCATATATAGGCAAAAACGGACGGAAGAGGGACGGACGTCAAAGGCAAATTACGTTTACATACCCTGATTATATGAATAAGTGTATTAAAAATGGAAAAATATAATATTATCACACAAAGACCCTTTGACTTGACTAATCAGACCTGTTAAATAACCTTAATGCCCTTGATCCCATTGAAAAGACCATTTTAACCTTAATTTTGTCTTACGTCTGAAATAAACTGAACTAATAATTTTTTTTTTTTAACAAAATATTAAAAAAAAACTGAAAAACATTAAAGAAAAATTAAATAATGATCCTTTTTAATAATTTACAAATACCCCAATTAAGCACAATTCCGAGTTTGAAATTTATAACAAAAAGAGTTACTTCAAACTCGGAATGTAAAAACCAAACCATTTGGTTTGAAATCAGTAAAAACCAAACCATCCACATGCCCAAAACCCTACCCCCCAAATCCACAACCACCACCACTAACAATCACCCCAACCAATTACAAAGTCAATCTTCTTATTCATCTTCAATCTTCATCACACCATCCGCATTTCTCAAAACCGAAGTCAATTCAAATCAAATCAAACCAGATGCCAAAATCAAACCAAAATCGATTTAAAATCAAACCAAAATCAACTCGAAATCAGTTCAAATCAAACTGAAATCAAGAACTAGGTTCGTCTGAGGAATTTGTCTCCGAGGAATCAAGAACTGGGTTCGTCATTTGTCTCCGAGGGATCTGTCAAGTGCGTCTGGATTTGGAGGCATAGTTGTTGGACACCGAAGAAGAAATCAAACCTTGTCAAAGCACCCAATAGCACCCAAACCTTTGTCAAAGGAAATCAAATGGAAAAGAGAAGGAGAAAAAAAAAAAAAAGATGATCGGCGGTGAGAAGAGATATAGTGCCGATCTCCGCGTCTGGGAGGAGATCGAACGCCAATCAGCAGCGACAGGATGACTATGACTTGAAGGCTAGGTTTCCAGATTTGATGGCCAAGTTTGATGCTGCTTCTCCTGCTCCTTAACTTTTGTTTTGGGAAGTTTTCAATTGCTAAATGTTTAGCTGGATGATGTTTTTTTTTTTCTTTGTAAAATAGTTTACTTTCCGCAAACTTGTTTGTCTTAGGGGGGAGTAATTGATAAGAACCCATTTTACTGGCTTTGCCACGTGTCATATTTGTAAAGAAAAGTTTGTTAAAAGTAACTTTCTAAAGAGGAAGCTGAGATCAGAGTCTATATTAGAGTTGGTTTCAGTGATTGTAAAGGCACTGAAAAATATAATAAACATTTTGTGATTTCCCTTGAAGTTGTCTTTGAGGTTGAAAGATAGGGGTTCTTATCATTGGTATCAGAGCACCATTGATCCTCTAAGCTGTTCCTTCAGTTTATGACTCGAAACAAAGTTCGAACTCAATCAGTTGTAATGGAAGCTCGGGTTTCATCTCTAGAATCTTCTTATTCTGATATTTTGACTACAATGGCTGCTTTACATCGCATTGAAGCTCATTTATCGCGAATGGAGGAAAGATCGGAGTCAGTTGAAAAACGTTTAGAAACCCTAGAAATTGGCCGTAATCAATCAGGTCAAGATTCTCCGATTACTGACCAACATGATAACGTTGATGAAGTTTTTCACCGATCAGAAGATAATCGATGAGAATTGTGTGTTCCAATGGTTCGAGTGGATTTCCCCAAATTCGTGGAAGGAGATGATCCTCTAGATTGGGTGTATCATGCTGAGCAATACTTTGATTACTTCTCAATTGCAGGGGATAAAAGAGTGAAAATGGTATCATTCCATCTAGACCGAGAATTTCTGCAGTGGTATCAATGGGAAGATTGTGCTAAAACTTTACCTGTTTGGGAAGACTTCACATAAGCTTTTTGCAGGGAATTTGGGTCTCAAGGGTTCGAAGATTATGCAGAATCTTTGTTCAAACTACGTCAAACTGGTTCCTTACGAGATTACGTCTCTGAATTTCGAAGATTAGCAACTCGGATTAAAAATTTGAGTCCAACATTTTGTAAGGTTGATAATTAGTGTTGGCATTAATTCCATATCAAAACGTGTTTATCTTGCAATGTTTAGTGGTTAGTAATTGAAGAATTTTGAAAACGAAGGACGTCTCAACCACAACTCATTCAAGAAGCCGGCTTTTAAGAGATTCGGGCATTATTGGTCGACAAAGGTATTCAAGGTCCTCTTATCTCTTACAAGGCTAGGCACACACTCACACATATCATACTTGTGTGTTCCTTCATGATTTAATTTCATTTACATATCACTTTCACACACTTGGCAAAATATGCTCATGCATTCATATTAAGTTAATAAACTTTGTGTTTTGCATTTTCTAGGACTATGTCCGGAAACTAGCATATGTGTGTGTCTTTGTGTTTGTATGTTTCTATATTTTGTGTTTAGGACTTGAACATGTTCTTATTTAATGCCTTATTGAGTTCCGGTCGTTTCGGTTACTCATTCATAAGGTTTCGAGTCCAAACTAGTTGACTATGCTACTTTTTGTTCTCTTTTGTTGAGTTGACTTCATCGATGATTTCCGAGATGATTTCTCAACCGTTTTTCAAAGTTGTATGGTCATCGTCATGCGTGAGAGAGTCACGGTTCGTAATCCAGAAACGGATTTGAAATCAGAGTTTGGGCGCCCAAGATACGGGCCGAAGAACCGAGGGAACGCGCGAGAGGACAGCCCAGGTCGTGGGCCACTTGGGCTGGCCGTTGATGAGGCCGTGGGCCCCACGGCCTGGAGCACTCTCTGCTCCCGTGTGGGCCACGCGCCCCCCACGGCCAGGGGGTGATGTGGCACCACGTGATTGGCTGATATGGCCTTCTCTCTCCTCCTATTTCTTCCCTCTCTCTCTCCATTTTGAAAATTAAGAAGAAAAGTTTTCAGTTTTCCCGCAATACAATCCTCTCCAATTTTCAGATTTTCAAAACACCATATCTTCCTCATCCGGAGTCGGATTTGAGTGATTCAAGTTGGAGAGTGTTCGTATTTGAGTCCTCTAACATCTCCAAGTGGTTTGGTGGCTGTTTGATCATGATTTCCAGTGGTTGAACACTGATTTCGGAACCAGCTGCAGAATCCGAGGTAATGGTCTCAACTTTGGGATTTCTTGCTTTTTGACCTTCCATTTGCTTGGGGTTTCTTCTTCTATATCTATGTTTATGTTTGGTAAAAGCTATTGAGAAAGATAGCTTGATTATCATTCTAATTGAAAGTTAATGAAACTAATTAATGCACGGTGTGTATAAAACTATCTAGAGGGGGGGTGAATAGATTTTACGCTTTTTACCCAATTTTTCGTGATAGTCAAAATTACGAAATTACCCTCAAGATAAAATAAACAAGCAAGTGTAATATGGTGCGGAAATTAAATTGACACTTGATTTTTACGTGGAAACCCTCACGGGAAAAACCACGGGCTATGTAAGTAAGCCACACTCGAACCTCGAATCCACTAAATGTGCAAACGATTACAACCTAATCCCGGAAGTAATCACACACCTACCTAATCCCGGTATGAGTGAACCTAGTCCGATTTTGCTTGCGATCTAAGCAACCTAATCCCGATTGCTACACACAAGACTTAGCTTCTCTTGAAGAGAATACAACCCTAAGTGAATATGTGAAAATATCCAAAATGCAACATAGAGCAAGGGAAACCCTATATGCTTATCTAAGATGATTAATATGCAATTAAGAACAATCCTAGATATCAAAACTAAATGACATGTCAATTAGTTTAGCTAATCAATATCAAGCACAAAAACCTAATATGCTAGCACAATACAACTTCTCAAACATACATCATACTAATCTCAATCTTGTATTCAAAGTATATAAAATCACATACAAGTAATTAAATTGAGATTTTTAGATAAGAGAAACACAAAATATGTAAGATATTAGTGAAAAGCTTACCAAGCAAAGTATGATGAAGTTTCCATGCAAGATGACATCTAGATGATCTATGATGATGCTAGATGATGATTGATGATCATGGAACAAGTGTTTGAGTGATTAAAAATGAGTTCTTTGGAATTTTTCTTCTCTTTGAAAAATCTCCTAAGTATGGAATCTGAATATGAACTCTTGTAATTGACCTAAAGTCAAAGTGGCATATATATAGGGGGCCAAAACAAAGTGTGGTCGTTTTGATAAGTTTGCCCACTATTTGCCTTGGGCGCTGTACGTAGGGCGCCATTGTACAGCGCCTGTACAGCGCCCTTGCTCTGTTTTCACGAGGAAACAGAGTGGCGCTGTACGTACAGCGCTCTGTACAGCGCTATGTACAGCGCCCCAACAGCGACCCAACAGCGACCGATTAAATCGATCAGGTCTGAACAGCGCTCAATGGGCGCTGTTCGTACAGCGCTTCTGTAGAGCGCTTTTGGGGGCGCCCAGTGCAAAAATGCAATCCTAAGTCTAAGCATGACAAGGCAATTGGATATGCAAGATGCAATCAAACTAACATGCAAGAAGAGATGTTCATAAGCATTAAGGCACACATAAAAGACACACAACATATAAGGATTAAACATATGCATGAGTTGTGAGTGTGTGCATCTATCTCTTCAAGACAAGTAAGCACTTAGAATATTACCTTTGGTGCTTGTCAATAGTGAGATCTTCAAAAGGGCCTAAGCAATAACAACAACATCTAAGCTACCCTTACAAAGCATCCCCACATGTGGTTTGATCACGAAATAAGCCAATTAAAAACAACGAGAATCCTAACAGTTAATTTGTGGACTAATGTTGACTAGATTCTATGATTCTAGGTTTTATATATGTTTGTGAGTTGTATTGTGATTAGAATGGCATCTTAGGTTGTTTGATACTTAATTGAATTAATTTTGTGTTAAAATGACCTTGAGATTTGATTTGATCCTTTGATTGATAAAATCTAGGATTTGTGTATTTGTTTGTGATTTAGAGAATATAGGTTTTGATTGATGTAAATCTCAAAACCTTGCTCTATATTTTTGACTAGTATATTGATTGATTTTAATCTCATATATCTAGCATTTAATTGTATATTGATAGCATCTTGAATTTGTACTTCATGAACATATTGTGATTCAAGTGTTGTATATGTGAATGAGACTTTGAGTGTATGTGTTAGGTGTTTCACATGCTTAGGTTTCTATTCTTGTATTTTGCATCTAGACTTGATTTCTTGTGATATCACATGTTTAGGTTTATTTGTGCCATAGAATGTATTGATCACATGTTCTATGTTGTATTGATTGTTTGCATCATTTGCATTCACATGATCGCACTAGGAAGTCCTTGTAAAAGGCATGAAGTCTTGGTTAGAGTCGGGGTGACTCGGATAGCCAAGCAAGAAGTCTTGCTTAGAGTCGGGATGACTCGGATAGGTAAGCAAGGAGTCATGGCTAGAGTCGAGAGGACTCGGATAGTCATGCATGGGAGGCTCCCTAGAGGCAAGAGTGCCTTGGATAGGGAGTTGGCTATTGTATTGGTAGGCCTAGGCGTATGGTTAGACATAGACTCCGATAGAGCGGGGTACACGGGAGGTGTATGCACTCTTGAGGAATTTCTAATCTACCATAAATGTTGGTTGTGTGTGGTGTCCAATATATGGTGGTTTCGCATCATTGAGGGATTTCACACTTTCCAATAGGGTTGGGTAGGCTTAGACTTCACTAGGTTGGGTGAGCTAAAGGATTGGTCACTTTGTGAATGTTCTTTGTTTACTTTCCAATAATATAGTACCCAATGGTTGTAGTTCAACCCGTGGATGTTTCCTCCTTGGAGGTTTTACCACGTTAAAAAATCCCTTGTGTTAATTCTTCCTATCTCTTTCTCTTATATTTTAATTGTATATTTTATTATCTTGATTCATAATATTCACATGTGATGTATTGTGAAGCAAGACTTTGTATAGTGTGATTAGTGAATTCATTCCTTAGATCAATTTTGTATCTTTGATTGTTTTATATATTGTAATTTTTGTATAGTGACATTATGATCACTCTTGTAATTCATTGAACACTTATTGAAATACAAGCTTACTTTGTTGTTGTGTTTATTTGTTCTTTTACCTCACATAACTTGTTGATATACTTAGACGTTGCTTTTATGATTGTATTATCGTATTGTCTATGTATGTCTTCCTTGGCTTATTGTGTTGTGTGTACGGCTACCTTGAGGGACAAACGAATGTTTGTTTAAGGGTTTGAAAAAGGTGTAAAAACCTATTCACCCCCCCCCCCCCCCCCTCTAGGTATGCTTTAAGCAATTTAACTTCGTTTGTATACTTTCACATTTCGTTTGAGTTGTTTCATTGGAGGTTTAAAGGAGGAGCTCAAGCATGATGTCAAGCTATTGAGGCCTGCCACAGTTCAGGATGCAATGAACCTTACTGTTGAGGTAGATCTCAAATTCCAAAAGTTAAGATCATTTGGATTTAATAGAATGAAAATGTCTGCATTGCCAACTAAAGATGAAATTTCATCAATTAAACCGAATACATAGATAAAAGAGAAGTTTCCCATTAGGAAACTCACACCTGAAGAGATTCAATACAAAAGAGAAAACAATTTATGCTTTTATTGCGATGATAGATATGTTAGATGACATAAGTGTCCTAAGAAGCAAATCTTGTTACTGGATATTGGCTATAATAGCTCTGATGAGGATGAGATAGTTCAAGAATTACAAAATAGAGAACAAACTGAGATCACTGCTTGCTGCATTACTGCGTGTGCTTTGTTTGGAACTCTATCTGTTGCTATCAAAACTATGAAAGTAAGGGCAGTAATTAAGAATGTTCCTGTGATTGTACTTTTTGATTCTGGCAGTTCCCATAATTTTGTTGATCATGCTTTGGTTAAGAAATTAGGACTACCAATGGATGCATCAGTGGTTTATGATGTTATGGTTGGGGATGGGGGACAAATTAAGAGCAAGGGTGGTTGCTCTGCTGTAACCATTAAGTTTGATCAGTATGATTACACCTCTGATATGTTATCATTGCCATTGGGGGGTTGTGATGTTGTGCTAGGGGTGCAATGGTTGAGGACTTTGGGTCCTGTATTGTGGGATTTTGAAAAACTATCTATGGAATTATGGCTTAATGGAGTTAAAGTTTGTCTATCCAATGCCAAACCACAACCTTTGCAGCACATAACTAGTCAACAAATGGGTAGATGTTACAAATCTAAATCAGAGTTCAGCTATGGTGCTTTGTTGTATGCTTTTGACAGTGTGGTAGCCAATAAGGAAGCTGCAGACTTGACAGATTTACAACAACAAGAATTAAGCAAGTTACAAGATTCTTTCGCTTTAGTTTTTGCAGTTCCTACAACTCTACCTCCTAAAAGAGAATTTGACCATAGGATACCTTTGATTGAGGGTAGCAAACCTCCAAGCATTAGACCCTATGCTTATGGTCCTCTTCAAAAAACTGAAATAGAGAAATGTGTACAAGATTTGTTGGATTCTGGTTTTATAAGGAACAGCCACAACCCTTTCTCTTCACCAGTTTTGTTAGTAAAGAAAAAGGATGGAACTTGGAGAATGTGCATGGATTATAGGCAATTAAATGAGCTGACTATAAAGGATAAGTATCCTATACCTCTCATTGATGACTTGTTGGATGAATTACAAGGTGCACAATTCTTTTCCAAGTTGGATCTCAGAAGTGGCTACCACCAGATAAGAATGCACCCTGCAGACATTGAAAAAACAACATTTAGAACACATGAAAGGCATTATGAGTTTTTGGTCATGCCATTTGGCTTGACTAATGCTCCTGCTACTTTTCAAGGGCTGATGAATACCATTTTCAAAAAGTATTTGAGGCAATTTGTGTTGGTATTTTTTGACGATATTTTGGTTTACAGTGCTTCTTGGGCTACTCACATGGAACACTTGAAGCTGGTTTTTGAAATTCTTCTCCAACATCAATTGTTTGTGAAGCTATCCAAGTGTGCCTTTGGGGTGTCCACCATAGAGTACCTAGGCCATATTGTTTCCAGGAAGGGGGTGTCTGCTGACCCATCAAAACTGCTGGCCGTATCTGAGTGGCCAATTCCAATCTCAGTGAAAAGTTTAAGGGGTTTCTTAGGCCTAACTGGTTATTACAGGAAGTTTATTCCTGATTATGGCAAGCTTAGCCACCCATTGACTCAACTGACCAAGAAGAATGGTTTCAAATGGTCTGCAGCTGCCACTGAGGCTTTTCACAAACTTAAGTCTGCAATGTTGTCTCCTAGAGTTTTGGCCTTACCGAATTTCACAAAAACTTTCATTATTGAAAGTGACGCCTCTGGTATACAGCAAGAAGGGAAACTAGTGGCCTTTACCAGCAAGGTTTTAGGACCTAGAAATCAGGCTTTGTCTACATACGAAAGGGAGATGATTGCCATTATACATGCTATCAAGAAATGGCAACACTACCTACAAGGTAGGCATTTCATTATCAAGACTGATCATTACAGCCTAAAGTATTTTTTGAACCAAAAAGCCACTACTCCTTTCCAGCAAAAATGGGTGTCCAAACTACTTGGTTTTGATTACGAGATTCTTTATAGGCAGGGCTATAACAACAAAGCTGCTGATGCCCTTTCCAGGTTCTCTGTATCCACTTGCCATTTAAAAGATAACCATCAGTTAGCAGTTTTAGATGCTGACCAAATATCTCTAAATGAAGTACCAATCATTATGTCAATTACTTATCCTTATCATAGCTGGATGGATGACTTGAAGAGGTATAATGAAGCTGACCCTTGGATCCAGCAGAAGATGAAGGATGTGGCTTCTATGGCTAATAGGAATGTCACTGCAACACAAGTCTTTTCAGCAGATAATCATCTTCACAAATTTCACATTGACAATGGGTTGCTTAAGTTCCAATCCAGAATAGTGTTGAGTCCTAGTTCTGCTTGGATAAAAAAAGTTTTTCAAGCTCATCATTCTTCTCCATCTTCTGGTCATACTGGTTTTTTTAAAGACTTATCAAAGATTAAAGAAATCTTTTTACTGGAATGGGATGAAATCTGGTATACAAAAGATGGTCTCAGAGTGCCCCACTTGTCAGCAGCACAAGTATGAGACACTCTCTGCTGCAGGTTTGTTGCAACCCCTTCCAATTCCAGAAACCATTTGGACTGACATATCAATGGACTTCATCAGTGGATTACCTCCTTGCCAAGGTAAATCAGTGATCTTTGTAGTGGTGGATAGATTGAGTAAATATGCTCATTTTATTGGTTTGGCTCATCCTTACACTGCTACCATAGTGGCTCAACTTTTTGTGGATAATATATTCAAGCTATATGGCATGCCTAGTTCCATTGTTTGTGATAGAGATCCCATTTTTATTAGCGATTTTTGGAAGGAGTTCTTCAAGTTGCAATTTGTTTCATTGAAAATGAGCTCAGGTTACCATCCTCAAACTGATGGTCAAACTGAGGTGGTGAATAGGTGTCTTGAAACCTATTTGAGGTGTTTTACGGCAGCACAACCTAAAAAGTGGGTTAATTGGCTTTCTTGGGCAGAGTTCAGCTATAATACAACTGTCCATTCTGCTACAAAACTTACCCCTTTTGAAGTTGTTTATGGCCAACCTGCCCCTACTATAACTCCTTATGAACCTGGTTATACTAGATTTGCTGCTGTTGACAAGAGCTTGGTTGTAAGAGATCAAATTCTCAGTTTGCTTAAATCCAATCTGGATTTGGCACAAAATAGAATGAAGGTCCAAGCTGACAAACATAGAAGAGAGAAGGAATTTCAGATTGGAGACATGGTCTATTTGAAGCTTATTCCTTATAGAGTTCAATCTTTGGCTCCACATGCTTTCCATAAATTGTTGCCAAAGTATTATGGTCCATACAAGATCTTGGAAAAATTGGGACCAGTTGCTTATAAGCTCCAATTGCCAGAGGGCTGTAAAATCCATTCTGTGTTTCATGTCTCATGTTTGAAGAAGCACTTAGGAGGTCAAGTTACACCCACTTTGATTTTACCACAGGTAACCGAGAAGGGGCTAATTGACAAAGATGAACCGATAGCTATTATTAGGAGGAAAATGGTGAAAAGAGGTAATGTTGTAGGGGTTGATGTTTTGGTCCACTGGAAACATCACTTAGAGGAGGATGCCACCTGGGAAAATTACTATGACTTGAAGGCTAGGTTTCCAGATTTGATGGCCAAGTTTGATGCTGCTTCTCCTGCTCCTTAACTTTTGTTTTGGGAAGTTTTCAATTGCTAAATGTTTAGCTGGATGACCATTTTTTTTTCTTTGTAAAATAGTTTACTGTCCGTAAACTTGTTTGTCTTAGGGGGGAGTCATTGATAAGAACCTATTTTACTGGCTTTGCCACGTGTCATATTTGTAAAGAAAAGTTTGTTAAAAGTAACTTTCTAAAGAGGAAGCTGAGATCAGAGTCTATATTAGAGTTGGTTTCAGTGATTGTAAAGGCATTGAAAAATATAATAAACATTTTGTGATTTCTCTTGAAGTTGTCTTTGAGGTTGAAAGATAGGGGTTCTTATCATCGATCTCCTCTCAACGGAAGAGGTTGCCACTTCTCACCAGCGACGGTATAAAGAAGAGAGAGAGATCAGAGAGAATGTAGATAGAGGAGAGAATGTTGAGAAAAGTTAATGATTTCATTATTTTGTCTCTTAATAAAGATGAAGATTGAGATCTACTTTCTTTTTTTCCAGATCTTCCAAGAATAATTCTTTAATTTCATTTAATTTCTTTTTCTTTAATATTTAAAAAGAAAATATTATTATTTAATTTTCTTTAATGTTTTTCGATTTTTTTTAATATTTTGTTAAAAAAAATTCTTAGTTCAGTTTATTTCAATTTTTTTTAAATTCTTTTTTATTTTTAATTTCTGTTTTTAAATTTAAATAGAAAATAAAATAAAAAATAGATCTCCACCGTTCATCTTTGAGATGGACGGTGGAGATCTATTTTTATTTTATATTTTTAGACATAAGACAAAATTAAGGGTAAAATGATCTTTTCAATGGGATCAGGGGCATTAAGGTTATTTAACAGGTCTGATTAGTCAAGTCAAAGGGTGTTTGTGTGATATTATTATATTTTTCCAGTTTTAATACAATTATTCATATAATCAGGGTGTGTAAATGTAATTTGCCTTTAACGTCCGTCCCTCTTCCAACAATTTTTGCCAATTTATGGGAGTTCGAGGGGTTTAATGCCAGGAAAAAAAATTGAGGGGACACTATGCCATTTCGCTATATGTTCAGAGGGTACTAGTGCTATTAACCCTATTATTATTTAGTTGCTTTTCTGTGTTATTGTTTTATTATCATTTTTTTTTTTTGAAACAAACAGTAAAAGAAACAACACTAACTAGGCATATCAGCCACCACAGGAGACCTAACACACTCCGGAAATTCTTCCATCCAGAGTCTGTCACCAACACAACTCAGGCCATTCTTTGCTAACCCATGAGCGACTTTGTTAGCCACTCGAGGAACAAACTTAACTAGGACACAATTCGAAAACGAACGGAGCTCCAAAATGTCAATAATGATTCCACCACAATCAGAATCCAAATGAATTCCATCATTGATCCATTTAATCACCACAGCAGCGTCTGACTCAATCACACACGGACTCAAACCTGAATCAAATGCAAACTGAAGACCCTTGTTTATGGCCACCGTTTCTGCCACCTGAGCAGAATAGGTACCAATAATCCTTTGAGAGCTCGAGGCCATAACAAAGCCAGTTGAATCGCGAATAACGATTCCAACACCAATAAAGCCTCCGTTTACATCCAACGCAGCATCATAGTTTATTTTATAAACACCAATATCAGGAGGCTCCCATTTCACATCCCTCCTAACCACCCGACCCACCCTGGACTACCTGCAATCAACCAGCTCCACCAGAAAATTCCTAGCCCAACAAACAACTTCCGACAAGTCCTGGCTAGCAGCCCCATGCACCACAGAATTTCGGATAAACCAAATTTTCCACAAAATTGTGCAAAGGAGACTAAGCTCATCACAAGAAATAGAAGAAAAACAGTCCAGAAAAAAATCAAATAAGTTTGGGTAAGAACCTCTAATCACAGCAAACGAAGGCAGCCAGCTAGCAGAAACAAACTTGAATTTCCGACAGTCCCAAAGAGCATGAAAAACAGTTTCCGAAGACTTTCCACACAAAGGACACTTATCAATAAACGGAATACCCCTTCGGGCTAGGTTACCCATAGTCGGAAACCAGTTGTGACAAGCTTTCCAAACAAAACTTTTTATCTTCATGGGAATAGCTAACTTCCAAAGACAATTCCACCAAGAAGACAAAAGAGAAGAGTTTGAACTTCCAGGATTTATAAGCAACTCCTGCCCTACCCGGTAGCCACTCTTCAATGTATACCTACCACTATTATCAAAATGCCACACAACCGAGTCCTCACGTCTCCTTGAACTAAGAGGAATTTTCAAAATAGCCCTATAATCCTCAATAGAGAAATTCTGCTGAATGAGCTGCACATTCCACCACCCCCCCCGACGGGGAAATTAAGCTTTCCACCCGAGCATCAAGATCCTGTTAGGATTATGCTCAATAGCAAGAGTGTAATGTTGTAATTGACAATCTTTTTCATATCAATAAAGTGATTTCTGGTTTAACAAATCTTATAGCATTTATAGTTTAATATTATAATTGTCAAAGTAAATAATCATAAGGTCTAAAGACTATGAGAAAAGAAGAATTGTTCATACATCTGGATATGTATGAGGTAGACACAATTCTTTAGTTAGTCTTGAATAACGTTCATAACTTAAGTTAAAGGTTGGGCACCTTTATCTAGTTAAAGTTGTAGAATTCTTTTGCTAGCATTTGAGTGGGATCAAATGAGATATGATGAGTCTAAAATCATCGGAGTGTCTTCGAGTAAAAGAATATAGTGCACTAGGTGCATTGAACTGAATCACAATGAAAAGCTTTATCTAGAACCGTTAATAGATAATAGTCTTTTCATTATCAGGACAATCGAAGAGTCTATCTTAATCCTGAGATAAATGATGGACTTATGGTTGCAAGTGATATCATTTGAGTTATCAATGAGTACGATTATATAGCATAGTCTATCCTCGATAGTTTGGTGATATTCATTTGTTAATCGATAGAGGACTTCATTTATAGATATGGACATCGTGGCTCCATTTATTAAATAAGAGTATAATATCATCATATGGATGTTTTGAGGTAATTGGATATTAAATCTCAACGTTGAGTTTTCGATAATGTCTATTGAAAACATGGCTTCTGGACAAGTCAAAATATCCAAGTTCAAAACGTGGTCATATGAGTAAATATGGTAACTTGGAGAGTTATAGGCGGTCTATGAACTCTTGGCGATTATTGATATTAATCACGAGGATACACTATCTCCAACATGATTGTCTAAGGTATGAATGAGGAACATCTTCTTATTTTATCTTTATTTAAGAGTTCAATTTTAGCTCTTTAGTGGAATGAGTTAAAATTAATGGATCGGACCTAAGTGAATCATTTGTTGATTGTGATTAGGTTATGTCTATTGAAGCTTAAATTTAGATAGCCCGCCAAGATCCCCAATCCACACGAACTTGCATGGATCACTTGATATATTCTACCGGACCAATTTATGGGTCCATTTAGAATTGCATTTAATATATTAAGAATATAATTTGCACATTATTTATTTAATGGGCTGCTCAATTATATTAATATATTAATGAAAGACATGTGGGCTTGTTTCTTTTAGTAAGAATGGGTCTGGTTCACATGTGAGCTTTTTATTTAAAGTCCAATGGATTAAATGAAATAAGAAAATAATATATGGCCCATTTGTATGAGTGGGGCGGCAAGGTGTAAATATTAACCTAATATATTATTTTGTTTCATTGTTTTAATTAAATAAGAATTAATTAATTTATAAATTAATTGTTTAATTAAGAAACAAATCTTTTTCTGATCAGGAAATATATTTCCTAAAGATATACTATTGGTAGTAGTATACTAAAAGTAAAAGACTTATTTGGTAAGAAAATAAATAATAAGTTTTATTTATTTAATCAAATAGGAAAGTCTTTTATTAAGTCAATAAAAGAATAAAAATATCTATGAGTTGGATTAGGGTTTGAAGTCTAAAGTATGATGGAAATTAGGGTGCAACACAAACCCTTTTTGGCTTGTGATTTGCGGCAACCCTAGTCCCATTTAGAGGAGGATTTCGGCAACCCTAAAGACAAGAGGAAGCAAAATTTCGGCCACCCTAGTTGTTGATTGATACAATTTTCTTCTTCTTCTCAATTCATAGAAAAGGATTATTTTTATTCTACTAAGACATAAAAGAGAGAAAATATTATTCTTTGATGGTACACTAATTGCTTGTTCATCAATAAGCTTGTGTGTACAACATCGATTTAGGTTCACGCGAGTTTCGATCATTAGATTGAGAACTCAAAAGTAACCGGAATAATCTTAGTCTTCTTTTGATTGTTTTGTGACTAACAAAAGAAAAAGAAAAGTTTGTTTGTCTATTCTCAGGTTTGCAATTCAAAGAAAAGGGAGACCACGCTCCTAGGTGATTCACGTTCGTGCTAGGATTGAAGATCTTGCGGATTACCATCGACGTAAGTCAATCGGATCACGCGACAAAAGGTATTCTTCTTTTGTTGATTATATGTATGCTTAATTAATTAAAGGGTTAAGGTTCATAAAAAGGAAAAATTTTAAAACTCTACTAAATCTATTTTTAGTCTCGCTTCCGCTGCGTGTACTACGGTATTTTTCCCTACAATTGGTATCAGAGCCTTGGTTGAACCCTTTTAATTAATTAACGAATATATACGTGGATCTATTTCTTTTTATTGTGATTATGCATGTTTAGAAAGAGATGGCACTCCAGGTATTCGCATATATAATTACATGTGGATGTATGGTTTTATATATGTTTATTATGTGGATTGTTGTTGCTCGATTTTGGTCCTAGATTTTCAATGTAATTTTTGTTTCGGAATTGTAACAAGAAGGGTGGTCTATTATCGCCATAATTCCTTCTTGGTAGTTGCTAGGTTTTATTTTATTTTTTTTAATAAGTGCAGTATTTTTTTAAGACTACTGCAGTTTTTTTTATTTAATTTTTATGTGCAGTTTTTTATTTTGTAAAAGTACTGCAGTGAATAAAAATATATATATATATATATACTGCAGTGATTAAAAAAAAAAAAAATACTACAGTATTTTATTTGTTTAAATACTGCTGTAATGTATTCGGGTATTGAAGATTCGAAGACACGAAGAAAAGGAAGCAACCGGAACCAAGAACGAGCACTGTGCGCACCCTAGGAGTGGATTGGGCTGCGCATGGCAAGCCCAAATCTTGGTGGGCTGCGCACGGCAGCCTTGTGTGGCCTCATGGGCTGCGCATGGCAGCCCCTTTGTGGGGTTGTGGGCTGTGCATGCCCATGGGAGGAGGCCGAGGGATGAGCGTATGGTTGATGGCCACCTGAAGATCTTGTATTCCTGACAATTGTAATTTACTTGCTTTTCTAGGATGGACCAAAATTGTTGCTATTTATTTTTTGCATAAATATTACAATATTTGTTATTGTATGATAACATGACATATAGAATAGGAGTGCCACTCATATATCTCTTTTGGTATGAACATGCATTGAATGATTTAGGTATCTAAATTGGCATCTAGATAACTTGGTAAATCATTCTATGGGATTTAATCACACGCCTTAAATAATTGAGTGGGAGAAGGTGTTTTTGTAACACCTATGGCCTCCAAGGTTAGTTGAGCTTTATTATTTATTGGTAATCCCCCCAAGGGGCGTCCATGAATGGAATTTAGCAATATACTTCCTTACAAGGATAGACTAGACAATGGACTCAAACGAGATCTACTCCCCAAGGAGGGATTTTCGTGAGAGAAAATTGAGGGTCGATATCTTGGTAACACACTCAATGTAATTTTATTAATATCCTCCCAAGAGTTCTTGTCAATAAAATTGCAAGGCTAAAATTGAAAACGCTGGTTGTTATGTTAACAATTAGGTGGGACCTAGTCTAACTAGTAAATGGTGCGAACTCCCAAAGGAGGCGTAACATTTATGGGTGTTGGATCACCGTTGAATTTTATGATTGAGTTATTTATTTAATTTAAGATAAATATTTAAAAGTGCTTTATCATGATTATTTACTTATATATGTTTTGTTTTATTCAGAAATCATGACCCCATCACTTATGAACATCCTGATAGATAACACTTTAACTGGAAATAATTATGTCACATGGAAAAGGAAAATTGGGTTGTTGCTGCAAGCTGAAAAACATAAGTTTATTCTGTCAGCTCCTAAACCACCTGCTCCTACTTATGAATCTCGGATTCATATGGTTGGTAAAGTTGCTACTGTTAAGACCCGTCAAAAGGTTAAGGAACAACAGAAGAAAAAGCAACTTGGGCCTACCAAGATGGAGACCAAGAAAGTAACCAAGATCAAAGGGAAATGCTTCCTTTGTGGTGAAAAGGGACATTGGAAAAGAAATTGCCCAAAGTCCCAGAACAAGAAGGAACAAGGTAATATTAATTATCTTGAAACATGTTTTCTGGCAGATTCTACAGATTCTTGGATCATAGACTCTGGAGCCACGAATCATGTTTGTTATTCTTTGCAGGGGTTCCAAGAAAGGAGAAGGCTGAGTAAGAATGAAATCAATTTGCGCTTGGGCAACGGAACGTTAGTGTCTGCAAGTGCAGTGGGAGATATTAGAGTTTATTTGGATTCTAGAAGGCATTTAGATTTTAATAGACGTTTATTATGTACCTCAATTCCAGAGGAATTTAATTTCAGTTTCTTGTTTGAATAAATTTGGATATTCGGTTACTTTTAATAAAGTTTTTATTATTAGTAAGAATGACAAAATTATTTGCCAAGGTACATTGGAAAACGGTCTATACTTTTTGTATAGAAATATCTCTCACTCGTTAGACACGGAATTAACGGAACCTAATCATAAAAGAGTAAAATTATCAACAGATGAAACCTACCATTGGCATTTACGCTTAGGTCATATTAACCTTAATAGGATTAAAAGATTGGTATGTGACGGACCTTTGAGTGACTTAAAGGTTGATGATCTACCAACTTGTGAATCTTGATTGGAAGGTAAAATGACCAAAAGGTCGTTCTCTGCCAAAGGTGCAAGAGCCACTGAATGTTTAGGATTGATACACACTGATGTATGTGGACCTATGAGCATTCAAGCTAGAGGTGGATATGAGTACTTCATCACCTTCACAGATGATTACTCGAGATTTGGTTATGTGTATCTCATGCGACATAAGTCGGATGCTTTTGACATGTTCAAAGCATTCAAAGTTGAAGTGGAAAATCAGCTTGAGAAACACATAAAAATCTTGAGATCTGATCGTGGTGGAGAATATCTATCTGGTGAGTTTCAGCAATATCTTATTGATAATGGGATAGTTTCTCAGTTTTCTGCACCAGGTACACCTCAACAAAATGGGGTAGCAGAAAGGAGAAATAGAACTCTTTTGGATATGGTTAGGTCTATGTTGAGTTATTCAACACTTCCTATTTCTTTTTGGGGATATGCTTTACAAACTGCTATATACATTCTAAACGATGTACCATCTAAGTCTGTTCCTAAAACACCGCATGAGTTGTGGACTGGGCGTAAGCCTAGTTTACAACACTTAAGGATATTTGGTTATCCTGCGCATGTGTTAATAGGAAAGACAGAAAAGATGGAGTCTCGTTCGGAAACATGTATATTTGTAAGGTATCCAAAAGAAACTAAAGGATATTATTTCTATAGTCCTTCAGATCTTAAAGTATTTGTTTCAACAAATGCTAAATTTCTGGAAAAGGACTATATGAATGATTTTGTGCCTAGAAGTAGAATTGTCCTGAATGAAATGTCAGGAGATACAATTCCACGAGAGGTTACACAACCTAACCCAACTGTAAGTTCCGATCCAACACAAGATCAATAACCTACCAATCCTCGTTGTAGTGGGAGGGTTAGAACACAACCCGAAAGATACATCGGTCTAGGAGAATCAGTGGAGAATCTCCCGGAAAACGATGATCCCTACACGTACAAGGAAGCTATGGAGGATGTTGATAGTCGCCATTGGCAAAAGGCAATGCAATCTGAGATTGAATCTATGTTCGATAACAAAGTCTGGTCCCTTGTAGCCTTGCCTAAAGGGATAAAACCCATTGGGTGCAAGTGGGTATACAAGAGGAAAAGAGGTATGGATGGAAATGTGGAAACCTTTAAAGCTAGATTGGTAGCTAAAGGGTATACACAGAAAGAAGGTATTGATTACGAGGAAACCTTCTCTCCTGTGGCCATGCTTAAATCCATTAGGATACTCTTATCCATTGCAGCATCTTTAGATCTAGAGATTTGGCAAATGGACGTCAAGACAGCTTTCCTTAATGGAAGTCTTGACGAAAGCATCTACATGATGCAACCAGAGGGATTCATTGAAAAGGGCCAAATGGAAAAGGTATGCAAGTTGCAGAAATCCATATATGGATTAAAGCAAGCATCCAGATCCTGGAACATAAGGTTCGATCAAGCTGTCAAAGGTTTTGGATTTATTCAGAATCCTGACGAACCTTGTGTATACAAAAGGATTAAGGGCGACAAGTTGGTTTTCCTGATTCTTTATGTTGATGATATACTACTCATTGGAAACGATGTAGGTGTATTGACATCAGTAAAATAATGGTTAGCAAAACAATTTGATATGAAGGACTTAGGAGAAGCAAGTTTTATTCTAGGTATCCAAGTAAAAAGGGATAGAAAGAATAGAACGATTGCATTATCCCAAGCTTCATACATAGACAAGATCTTGTCTAGGTTTTCCATGCAGGATTCCAAGAAAGGTATGTTACCTTTCAGACATGGAATCAAGCTTTCTAAGGAACAAGTTCCTAAGAATGAGCATGAAGAGCAATTCATGAGTAGAGTTCCATATGCCTCGGTAGTTGGAAGTCTCATGTATGCAATGCTCTGTACTAGACCAGATATTTGTTTTGCTGTTGGCATAGTTAGCAGGTTTCAATCGAAACCTGGTCCTGATCATTGGACGGCAGTCAAGCATATTTTTAAGTATCTTAAGAGAACAAGAGATAATATGCTTGTATACTTTGGAGGGGATTTGATTCCCATTGGGTATACAGATTCTGATTTCCAATCAGATTCTGACTCTAGAAAATCCACATCAGGTGCTGTGTTTACTATTGGAGGAGGAGCAGTCATATGGAGGAGTATCAAGCAATCTTGTATTGCTGATTCCACCATGGAAGCTGAGTATGTTGCTGCATACGAGGCTGCCAAAGAGGCTGTTTGGCTCCGCCAATTCTTGATTGACTTGGAAGTGGTTCCTAGTGCGAATAAGCAGATCACTATCTACTGTGACAACAGTGGAGCAGTGGCTAATTCGAAAGAACCAAGAAGTCACAAGAGAGGAAAACACATTGAAAGAAAGTATCTTCTTTTAAGGGAGATTGTTCAAAGAGGTGACGTGACGATTACCAAAATCGCGTCAGCAGAAAATTTAGCGGATCCCTTCACAAAGGCTCTACCTCAGAAGAGTTTCGATAGGCATCTAGAGAACATGGGCTTGAGAGATATGACACATTTGCTATAGTGCAAGTGGGAGATTGTTAGGATTATGCTCAATAGCAAGAGTGTAATGTTGTAATTAACAATCTTTTTCATATTAATAAAGTGATTTCTGGTCTAAACAAATCTTATAGCATTTATAGTTTAATATTATAATTGTCAAAGTAAATAATCATAAGGTCTAAAGACTATGAGAAAAGAAGAATTGTTCGTACTTCTCAGATTTATGCTTACACAAATTCAACCACGTACACCAATGGATCTTCCGTTTCTTATGGAAACTTCCCCACCAAAAGCGAGCACACAGTTGCTTAATCTCTGACAACAAACTCTTAGGCAACCGGAACAAGCTCATAGCGTAAGACGGGATCGATTGGATCACAGCTTTGATAAGGATTTCTTTTCCTCCAGTAGAGAGAAATTGATCTCCCCAGCCTTTTAACTTGTTCCAAATACGATCAGTGATGTTCGTAAAGAGTTTCGCTTCCTCCTACCAGTAAAACACGAGAGGCCCAAATACTTCTCGTGACATTCCACTAGAGGGATACCAACAATTTCCGCAAGCCTCAACCCCTCTTCAGCCTGAAAAGACAGGCTAACACACAAAGCGAACTTATCGAAATTTACCTTTTGCCCTGAAGCCTTTGCATAATCGTCCAGAACCTTCCGAACAGCGAGGCAATTCCTCTCATTGGCCTTTGTGAACAAAAGGCTATCGTCTGCGAAAAAAAGTGGGAGATGGCCGGCCCCTTTTGACTGCACTTGAACCCTGCAAGGTTACCATTCAACTGCTCCTTATGAATTAAGCTCGAGAAATCCTCCGCACAAATCAAGAATAAATAGGGTGAGAAGGGGTCTCCCTGCCGAAGACCCCTAGAAGGTTTAATGTTGCCACAAACTTGACCATTCAGAATAAAGGAATACGAGACTGAGGAGATACATCTCATCATCAAATTCACCCAAGAAGCCGAGAACCCCAACTTCAGCATCATCCTCTCAATAAACACCCACTCAACTCGATCATAGGCTTTGGATATGTCCAACTTTATCGCCATCGAACCCTTCTTTCTTTTCCTACATTTCAACCTATGTAAGCATTCAAAACCTATGATCATATTATCGGAAATCAGACGACCCAGAATAAATGCACTCTGGGATTCATAAATGACATCCCCAAGGGCTGCACGTAGACGGTTGGCCAAGGTTTTCGCAATGATTTTGTATAGGACATTACACAAGCTAATAGGACGATACTCAGTTATTCTCTCAGGAGACTTAATCTTCAAAATCAATGCTATCAGTGTACTATTTAACTCTTCTACTGATCTACCCCTATTAAGACAGTCCAGACAAGCTGACGTTGTTAGGATTATGCTCAATAGCAAGAGTGTAATGTTGTAATTAACAATTTTTTTCATATTAATAAAGTGATTTCTGGTTTAACAAATCGTATAGCATTTATAGTTTAATATTATAATTGTCAAAGTAAATAATCATAAGGTCTAAAGACTATGAGAAAAGAAGAATTGTTCGTACATCTGGATATGTATGTGGTAGACACAATTCTTTAGTTAGTCTTGAATAATGTTCACAACTTAAGTTAAAGGTTGGGCACCTTTATCTTGTTAAAATTGTAGAATTCTTTTGCTAGCATTTGAGTGGGATCAAATGAGATATGATGAGTCTAAAATCATCGGAGTGTCTTCGAGCAAAAGGATCTAGTTCACTGGGTGCATTGAACTGGATCACAATGAAAAGCTTTATCTAGAACCGTCAATAGATAATAGTCTTTTCATTATCAGGACAATCGGAGAGTCTATCTTAATCCTGAGATAAATGATGGACTTATGGTTGCAAGTGATATCATTTTAGTTATCAATGAGTACGATTATATCGCATAGTCTATCCTCGATAGTTTGGTGATATTCATTTGTTAATCGATAGAGGACTTCATTTATAGATATGGACATCGTGGCTCCATTTATTAAATGAGAGTATAATATCATCATATGGATGTTTTTGAGGTAATTGGATATTAAATCTCAACGTTGAGTTTTCGATAGTGTCTATTGAAAACATGGCTTCTGGACAAGTCAAAATATCCAAGTTCAAAATGTGGTCATATGAGTAAATATGGTAACTTGGAGAGTTATAGGCGGTCTATGAACTCTTGGCGATTACTGATATTAATCACGAGGATACACTATCTTCAATATGATTGTCTAGGGTATGAATGAGGAACATCTTCCTTTTCTATCTTTATTTAAGAGTTCAGTTTTAGCTCTTTAGTGGAATGAGTTAAAATTAATGGATCGGACCTAAGTGAATCATTTGTTGATTGTGATTAGGTTATGTCTATTGAAGCTTAAATTTAGATGGCCCGCCAAGATCCCCAATCCACACGGACTTGCATGGATCACTTGATATATTCTACCGGACCAATTTATGGGTCCATTTAGAATTGCATTTAATATATTAAGAATATAATTTGCACATTATTTATGTAATGGGCTGCTCAATTATATTAATATATTAATGAAAGGCATGTGGGCTTGTTTCTTTTAGTAAGAATGGGTCTGGTTCACATGTGGGCTTTTTATTTAAAGTCCAATGGATTAAATGAAATGAGAAAATAATATTTGGCCCATTTATTTTAAGTGGGGCGGCAAGATGGTTTTTAACCTAATATATTATTTTGTTTCATTGTTTTAATTAAATAAGAATTAATTAATTGTTTAATTAATTGTTTAATTAAGAAACAAATATTTTCTGAATAGGAAATATGATTCCTAGAGTTATACTATTGGTAGTAGTATACTAAAATTAATTTTATTTATTTAATCAAATAAGAAGTCTTTTTATTTAGTCAAATAAAAGAATAAAAGATTTATGAATTAAATTAGGGTTTGAAGTCTATTCTTTTATGGAAATTAGGGTGCAACGCAAACTCCTTTTAGGAGTGTGATTTGCGGCAACCCTAATAGAAAAATAGAGCAAGATTTCGGCAACCCTAATAGAGGAAAAGAAGGAAAGAAAATTTGGCCACCTATATATGTATACTTATAGAATTCGGCCACACCCAATGCTTGGTGCTTGAGAGACAATTTTTCTTCTTCTTCTTAATTCATAGAGAGCATTATTTTTATTCTACTAAAACATAAAAGAGTGAATAAATTATTCTTTGATGGTACACTATTTGCTTGTTCATCAATAAGCTTGTGTGTACAACATCGATTTAGGTTCACGCGAGTTTCGATCATTAGATTGAGAACTCAAAAGTGACCGGAATAATTTTAGTCTTCTTTTGATTGTTTTTTTGTGACTAACAAAGAAAAGAAAAGTTTGTTTGTCCATTCACAGGTTTGCAATTCAAAGAAAAGGGAGACCACGCTCCTAGGTGATTCACGTTCGTGCTAGGATTGAAGATCTTGCGGATTACCATCGACGTAAGTCAATCGGATCACGCGACAAAAGGTATTCTTCTTTTGTTAGATAATATATATGTTTAATTGATTAAAGGGTTTAAGGTTCATAAAAAGGAAAAATTTTAAAAGTTACTAAATCTATTTTTAGTCTCGCTTCCGCTGCGTGTACTACGGTATTTTTCCCTACAATTGGTATCAGAGCCTTGGTTGAACCCTTTTAATTAATTAACGTATATATACGTGGATCTATTTCTTTTTATTGTGATTATGCATGTTTAGAAAGAGATGGCACTCTAGGTATTCGCATATATAATTACATGTGATGTATGGATTTATATATGTTTTATGTGGATTGTTGTTGCTCGATTTTGGTCCTAGATTTTCAATGTAATTTTTGTTTCGGAATTGTAACAAGAAGGGTGGTCTATTATCGCCATAATTCCTTCTTGGTAGTTGCTAGGTTTCATTTTATTTTTTTAAATATAAGTGCAGTATTTTTTTTATCACTGCTGTAGTTTTTTATTTAATTTTTGTGTGCAGTTTTTATTTTGTAAAAGTACTGCAGTGAATAAAAAAAAAAAAATTATTACTGCAGTATTTTATTATTTTATACTGCTGTAATGTATTCGGGTATTGAAGATTCGAAGACACGAAGAAAAAGGAAGCAACCGGAACCAAGAACGAGCACCATGCGCACCCTAGGAGTGGATTGGGCTGCGCATGGCAAGCCCAAAACTTGGTGGGCTGCGCACGGCAGCCCTGGGTGGTTTCATGGGCTGCGCATAGCAGCCCCTTTGTGGGGTTGTGGGGTGTGTCGCCCATGGGAGTGGGCCGAAGGATGAGCGTATGGTTGATGGGCCACTTGAAGATCTTGTATTCCTAAACAATTGTAATTTACTTGTTTTTCTAGGATGGGCCAAAATTGTTGCTATTTAATTTATGCTTAAATATTACAATATTTGTTATTGTATGATAACATGACATATAGAATAGGAGTGCCACTCATATATCTCTTTTGGTATGAACATGCATTGAATGATTTAGGTATCTAAATTGGCATCTAGATAACTTGGTAAATCATTCTATGGGATTTAATCACACACCTTAAATAATTGAGTGGGAGAAGGTGTTTTTGTAACACCTATGGCCTCCAAGATTAGTTGAGCTTTATTATTTATTGGTAATCCCCCCAAGGGGCGTCCATGAATGGAATTTAGCAATATACTTCCTTATAATGATAGACTAGACAATGGACTCAAACGAGATCTACTCCCCAAGGAGGGATTTTCGTGAGAGAAAATTGAGGGTCGATATCTTGGTAACACACTCAATGTAATTTTATTGATATCCTCCCAAGAGTTCTTGTCAATAAAATTGCAAGGCTAAAATTGAAAACGCTGGTTGTTATGTTAACAATTAGGTGGGACCTAGTCTAACTAGTAAATGGTGCGAACTCCCAAATGAGGCGTAACATTTATGGGTGTTGGATCACCGTTGAATTTTATGATTGAGTTATTTATTTAATTCAAGATAAATATTTAAAAGTGCTATATCATGATTATTTACTTATATATGTTTTGTTTTTATTCAGAAATCATGACCCCATCACTTATAAACATCCTGAAAGACAACACTTTAACTGGAGATAATTATGTCACATGGAAAAGGAAAATTGGGTTGTTGCTGCAAAGTGAAAAACATAAGTTTGTTCTAACTACTCCTAAACCACCTACTCCTAATAATGAATCTAGCATAATGTATAGAGATGAGTATGAGCAGTGGAAGACTTCAGATGATATGGCAAAATGTTACATTATGGCCACTATCTCCGACGTGTTGCAACAGCAGCATGAAGGAATGGAGTCCGCTGCTGATATAATGATGTCTCTAGAGGAGATGTTTGCTATGAAGTCTAGGACGACTAAGAGAGAGGCAGTGACTGCTTTTATGAATCTTAGGATGAAACCTGGACAGGCTGTGAAGGATCACATGATAAGAGTCATAGCACATCTTAACATTGCTGAACTGCATGGCGCTGAGATAGATGGTGAGACAAAGATTGATATGGTTGTCAATTCATTGTTAGATTCCTTTGATCAGTTCAAATTGGACTACACTTTGAACAAAAAGGAATACACCTTACAAGGCCTGATGCAAGATGTTCAAAGTGCTGAAAAGATCCTTGTGAAAGGCAAAGGTCAAGAGATTCATATGGTTGGTAAAGTTGCTACTGTTAAGGCCCATCAAAAGGTCAAGAAACAACAGAAGAAAAAGCAACTTGGGCCTATCAAGAAGGAGACCAAGAAAGTAACCAAGATCAAAGGGAAATGCTTCCTTTGTGGTGAAAAGGGACATTGGAAGAGAAATTGCCCAAAGTCCTAGAATAAGAAGGAAGAAGGTAATGTGAATTATCTTGAAACATGTTTTTTGGCTGATTCTACAGATTCTTGGATCATACACTCAAGAGCCACTAATCATGTTTGTTATTCCTTGCAGGGGTTCCAAGAAAGGAGAAAGCTGAGTAAGAATGAAATCAATTTGCGCTTGGGCAACGAAACGTTAGTGTCTGCAAGTGTAGTGGGAGATATTAGAGTTTATTTGGATTCTAGAAGACATTTAGATTTGATAGACGTTTATTATGTACCTCAATTCAAGAGGAATTTAATTTCAGTTTCTTGTTTGAATAAATTTGGATATTCGGTTACTTTTAATAAAGTTTTTATTATTAGTAAGAATGACAAAATTATTTGCCAAGGTACATTGGAAAATAGTCTATACTTTTTGCATAGAAATATCTCTCACTCGTTAGACACAGAATTAACGGAACCTAATCATAAAAGAGTAAAATTATCAACAGATGAAACCTACCATTGGCATTTACGCTTAGGTCATATTAACCTTAATAGGATTAAAAGATTGGTATGTGACGGACCTTTGAGTGACTTAAAGGTTGATGATCTACCAACTTGTGAATCTTGTTTGGAAGGTAAAATGACCAAAAGGACGTTCTCTGCCAAAGGTGCAAGAGCCACTGAATGTTTAGGATTGATACACACTGATGTATGTGGACCTATGAGCATTCAAGCTAGAGGTGGATATGAGTACTTCATCACCTTCACGGATGATTACTCGAGATTTGGTTATGTGTATGAATGTACACAAACGAAGTTAAATTGCTTAAAGCATACCTAGAGGGGGGGGGGGGGGGGGGGGGGGTGAATAGGTTTTTACACCTTTTTTTAAACCCTTGAACAAACATCCGTTTGTCCCTCAAGGTAGCCTTACACACAACACAATAAGTCAAGGTAGACATACATAGACAATATGATGACACAATCATAAGAGAAATGTCTAAGTATATCAACAAGTCATGTGAGGTAAAATATCAAATAAACATAACAACAATATAAGCTTGTATTTCGTAAGATGTTCAATATGTTACAAGAGTGATCAAAATGTCACTAAACAAATATTACAATATACAAAAGAATCAAAGATACAAATTGATCTATAGAATGAATACACTAATCACACTATACAAAGACTTGGTTCACAATACATCACAAGTGAATATTATGAATCAAGACAATAAAATATACAACTAAAATATAAGAGAAGAGATAGAAAGAATTAACACAAGGGATTTTTTAACGTGGTAAAACCTCCAAGGAGGAAACATCCACGGGTTGAACTACAACCATTGGGTACTATATTATTGGAAAGTAAACATAGAACATTCACAAAGTGACCAATCTTTAGCTCACCCAACCTAGTGAAGTCTAAGCCTACCCAACCCTATTGGAAAGTATGAAATCCCTCAATGATGCGGAACCACCATATATCGGACAACACACTCAACCAACATCGATGGAAGATTAGAAATTCCTCAAGAGTGCATACACATCCCGTGTACCCCGCTCTATCGGAGTCTATGTCTAACCATACGCCTAGGCCTACCAATATATTAGCCAACTCCCTATCCAAGGCACTCTTGCCTCTAGGGAGCCTCCCATGCATGACTATCCGAGTCCTCCCGACTCTAGCCATGACTCCTTGCTTACCTATCCGAGTCATCCCGACTCTAGGCAAGTCTTCTTGCTTGGCTATCCAAGTCACCCCGACTCTAGCCAAGACTTCTTGCCTTTTACAAGGACTTCCTAGTGTGATCATGTGAATGCAAATGATGCAAACATTCATTTCAACATAGAACATGTGATCAATACATTCTATGGCACAAATAGACCTAAACATGTGAAAACACAATTAATCAAGTCTAGATGCAAAAATACGTGAATAGAAACCTAAGCATGTGAAACACCTAACACATACACTCAAAGTCTCATTCACACACATAACACTTGAATCACAAAATGTTCATTAAGTCCTAATTCAAGATGCTATCAATATACAATCAAAGACTAGATATATGAGATTAAAATCAATCAATATACTAGACAAAAATATAGAGCAAGGTTTTGAGATTCACATCAATCAAAACCTATATTCTCTAAATCACAAACAAATACACAAATCCTTGATTTCTTCAATCAAAGGACCAAATCAAATCTCAAAGTCATTTTAACACAAAATTAATTCAATTAAGTATTAAACAACCTAAGATGCCATTCTAATCACAATACAACTCACAAACAAATGTAAAACCTAGAATCATAAAATCTAGTCAACATAAGTCCATAAATTGATTTTCAATTGGAATGATAATCAAGCTACCTTTTCAAATAGCTTTCATAAAACAATAACATAGATATAGAAGAAGAAACCCCAAGCATTTGGAAGGTCAAATAACAAGAAATCCCTAAGATGAGACCATTACCTCGGATTATGAAGCTGGTTCGGAATTCAGTGATCAACCACTGGAAATCACGATCAAACAGCTACCAAACCACTTGGAGATGTTAGAGGACTCAAATACGAACACTCTCCAACTTGAATCACTCAAATCCGACTCCGGATGAGGAAGATATGGTGTTTTGAAGTTTGGAAAAATTGGAGAAAATGCCTTACGGGAAAACTGAAAAATTCTTCTTGGAAATTCAAAATGAGAGAGAGAGGGAAGAAATAGGAGGAGAGAGAAAAGATTTTTCGGCCAATCACGTGGTGCCACGTCACCCCCAGGCCGTGGGGGGCGCGTGGCCCACACGGGAGCAGAAGGTGCTCCAGGCCGTGGGGCCCACGGCCTCAACCACGGCCAGCCCATGTGGCCCACGGCCTGGGCTGTCCTCTGCCGCGCACCCTCGGTTCGTCGGCCCGTATCTCGAGCGTCCGAACTCCGAATTCGAATCTGTTTTCGGATTACGAACCGTGACTCTCTCACCCACCAAAAAGACTATACAACTTTGAAAAACGGTTGAGAAATCATCTCGGAAATCATCGATGAAGTCAACACAACGTAAGAGAACGTAAAGTGGCATAGTCAACACGTTTGGACTCGAAACCTTATGAATGAGTAACCGAAACGACCAGAACTCAATAAGGTATTGAATAAGAACATGTTCAAGTCCTAAACACAAAATACGGAAACATACAAACATAAATACACACACATATGCTAGTTTCCGGACATAGTCCTAGAAAATGCAAAACACAAAGTTTATTAACTAAATGTGAATGCATGAGCATATTTTGCCAAGTGTGTGAAAGTGAAATGTAAATGAAATAAAATCATGAAGGGACACACAAGAATGATATGTGTGAGTGTGTGCCTAGCCTTGTAAGAGATAAGAGGTCATGTATACCTTTGTAGACCGATAATGTCCGAAACTCTTAAAAGCCGGCAACTTGAACGAATAATGGATGAGACGTCCTTCGTCTTCGAAATCCTTCATTTACTAACCACTAAACATTACAAGTAAAACACGTTTTGATATGGAATTAATGCCAACACTAATTATCAACCTAACAGTGTATCTCATGCGACATAAGTCGGATGCTTTTGACATGTTCAAAGCATTCAAAGCTGAAGTGGAAAATCAGCTTGAGAAACACATAAAAATCTTGAGATCTGATCGTGGTGGAGAATATCTATCTAGTGAGTTTCAGCAATATCTTATTGATAATGGGATAGTTTCTCAGTTTTCTGCAGCAGGTACACCTCAACAGAATGGGGTAGAAGAAAGGAGAAATAGAACTCTTTTGGATATGGTTAGGTCTATGTTGAGTTATTCAACACTTCCTATTTCTTTTTGGGGATATGCTTTACAAACTGCTATATACATTCTAAACGATGTACCATCTAAGTCTGTTCCTAAAACACCGCATGAGTTGTGGACTGGGCGCAAGCCTAGTTTACAACACTTAAGGATATTTGGTTGTCCTGCGCATGTGTTAAAAGGAAAGACAGAAAAGATGGAGTCCCGTTCAGAAACATGTATATTTGTAGGGTATCCAAAAGAAACTAAATGATATTATTTCTATAGTCCTTCAGATCTTAAAGTATTTGTTTCAACAAATGCTAAATTTCTGGAAAAGGACTATATGAATGATTTTATGCCTAGAAGTAGAATTGTCCTGAATGAGATGTCAGGAGATACAATTCCATGAGAGGTTACACAATCAAACCCAATTGTAAGTTTCGATCCAACACAAGATCAACAACCTACCATTCCTCTTCGTAGTGGGAGGGTTAGAACACAACCCGAAAGATACATCGGTCTGGGAGAATCAGTGGAGAATCTCCCGGACGACGATGATCCCTATACGTACAAGGAAGCTATGGAGGATGTTGATAGTCGCCATTGGCAAAAGGCAATGCAATCTGAGATTGAATCTATGTTCGATAACAAAGTCTGGTCCCTTGTAGACTTGCCTAAAGGGATAAAACCCATTGGGTGCAAGTGGGTATACAAGAGGAAAAGAGGTATGGATGGAAATGTGGAAACCTTTAAAGCTAGATTGGTAGCTAAAGGGTACACACAGAAAGAAGGTATCGATTACGAGGAAACCTTCTCTCCTGTGGCCATGCTTAAATCCATTAGGATACTCCTATCCATTGCAGCATCTTTAGATCTAGAGATTTGGCAAATGGACGTCAAGACAGCTTTCCTTAATGGAAGTCTTGACGAAAGCATCTACATGATCCAACCAGAGGGATTCATTGAAAAGGGCCAAATGGAAAAGGTATGCAAGTTGCAGAAATCCATATATGGATTAAAGCAAGCATCCAGATCCTGGAACATAAGGTTCGATCAAGCTGTCAAAGGTTTTGGATTTATTCAGAATCCTGACGAACCTTGTGTATACAAAAGGATTAAGGGCGACAAGTTGGTTTTCCTGATTTTTTATGTTGATGATATACTACTCATTGGAAACGATGTAGGTGTATTGACATCAGTAAAATAATGGTTAGCAAAACAATTTGATATGAAGGACTTAGGAGAAGCAAGTTTTATTCTAGGTATCCAAGTAAAAAGGGATAGAAAGAATAGAACGATTGCATTATCCCAAGCTTCATACATAGACAAGATCTTGTCTAGGTTTTCCATGCAGGATTCCAAGAAAGATATGTTACCTTTCAGACATGGAATCAAGCTTTCTAAGGAACAAGTTCCTAAGAATGAGCATGAAGAGCAATTCATGAGTAGAGTTCCATATGCATCGGCAGTTGGAAGTCTCATGTATGCAATGCTCTGTACTAGACCAGATATTTGTTTTGCTGTTGGCATAGTTAGCAGGTTTCAATCGAAACCTGGTCCTGATCATTGGACGGCAGTCAAGCATATTTTTAAGTATCTTAAGAGAACGAGAGATAATATGCTTGTATACTCTGGAGGGGATTTGATTCCCGTTGGGCATATAGATTCTGATTTCCAATCAGATTCTGACTCCAGAAAATCCACATCAGGGGGCTGTGTTTACTATTGGAGGAGGAGCAGTTATATGGAGGAGTATCAAGCAATCTTGTATTGTTGATTCCACCATGGAAGCTGAGTATGTTGCTGCATGCGAGGCTGCCAAAGAGGCTGTTTGGCTCCGCCAATTCTTGATTGACTTGGAAGTGGTTCCTAGTGCAAATAAGCAGATCACTATCTACTGTGACAACAGTGGAGCAGTGGCTAATTCGAAAAAACCAAGAAGTCACAAGAGAGGTAAACACATTGAAAGAAAGTATCATCTTTTAAGGGAGATTGTTCAAAGAGGTGACGTGACGATTACCAAAATCGCGTCAGCAGAAAATCTAGCGGATCCCTTCACAAAGGCTTTACCTCAGAAGAGTTTCGATGGCCATCTAGAGAACATGGGCTTGAGAGATATGACACATTTGCTATAGTGCAAGTGGGAGATTGTTAGGATTATGCTCAATAGCAAGAGTGTAATGTTGTAATTAACAATTTTTGTTCATATTAATAAAGTGATTTCTGGTTTAACAAATCGTATAGCATTTATAGTTTAATATTATAATTGTCAAAGTAAATAATCATAAGGTCTAAAGACTATGAGAAAAGAAGAATTGTTCGTACATCTGGATATGTATGTGGTAGACACAATTCTTTAGTTAGTCTTGAATAATGTTCACAACTTAAGTTAAAGGTTGGGCACCTTTATCTTGTTAAAGTTGTAGAATTCTTTTGCTAGCATTTGAGTGGGATCAAATGAGATATGATGAGTCTAAAATCATCAGAGTGTCTTCGAGCAAAAGGATCTAGTGCACTGGGTGCATTGAATTGGATCACAATGAAAAGCTTTATCTTGAACCGTCAATAGATAATAGTCTTTTCATTATCAGGATAATCGGAGAGTCTATCTTAATCCTGAGATAAATGATGGACTTATGGTTGCAAGTGATATCATTTGAGTTATCAATGAGTACGATTATATCGCATAGTCTATCCTCGATAGTTTGGTGATATTCATTTGTTAATCGATAGAGGACTTCATTTATAGATATGGACATTGTGGCTCCATTTATTAAATGAGAGTATAATATCATCATATGGATGTTTTTGAGGTAATTGGATATTAAATCTCAACGTTGAGTTTTCGATAGTGTCTATTGAAAACATGGCTTCTGGACAAGTCAAAATATCCAAGTTCAAAACGTGGTCATATGAGTAAATATGGTAACTTGGAGAGTTATAGGCGGTCTATGAACTCTTGGCGATTACTGATATTAATCACGAGGATACACTATCTTCAATATGATTGTCTAGGGTATGAATGAGGAACATTTTCCTTTTCTATCTTTATTTAAGAGTTCAGTTTTAGCTCTTTAGTGGAATGAGTTAAAATTAATGGATCGGACCTAAGTGAATCATTTGTTGATTGTGATTAGGTTATGTCTATTGAAGCTTAAATTTAGATGGCCTGCCAAGATCCCCAATCCACACGGACTTGCATGGATCACTTGATATATTCTACCGGACCAATTTATGGGTCCATTTAGAATTGCATTTAATATATTAAGAATATAATTTGCACATTATTTGTGTAATGGGCTGCTCAATTATATTAATATATTAATGAAAGACTTGTGGACTTGTTTCTTTTAGTAAGAATGGGTCTGGTTCACATGTGGGCTTTTTATTTAAAGTCCAATGGATTAAATGAAATGAGAAAATAATATTTGGCCCATTTATTTTAAGTAGGGCGGCAAGATGGTTTTTAACCTAATATATTAGTTTGTTTCATTGTTTTAATTAAATAAGAATTAATTAATTTATTAATTAATTGTTTAATTAAGAAACAAATATTTTCTGAATAGGAAATATGATTCCTAGAGTTATACTATTGGTAGTAGTATACTAAAATTAAAAGACTTGTTTGATAAGAAAATAAATAATTAATTTTATTTATTTAATCAAATAAGAAGTCTTTTTATTTAGTCAGATAAAAGAATAAAAGATTTATGAATTAAATTAGGGTTTGAAGTCTATTCTTTTATGGAAATTAGGGTGCAACACAAACTCCTTTTAGGAGTGTGATTTGCGGCAACCCTAATAGAAAAAGAGAGCAAGATTTCGGCAACCCTAATAGAGGAAAAGAAGGAAAGAAAATTTGGCCACCTATATGTGTACTTATAGAATTCGGCCACACCCAATGCTTGGTGCTTGAGAGACAATTTTTCTTCTTCTTCTTAATTCATAGAGAGCATTATTTTTATTCTACTAAAACATAAAAGAGTGAATAAATTATTCTTTGATGGTACACTATTTGCTTGTTCATCAATAAGCTTGTGTGTGCAACATTGATTTAGGTTCACGCGAGTTTCGATCATTAGATTGAGAACTCAAAAGTGACCGGAATAATTTTAGTCTTCTTTTGATTGTTTTTTTGTGACTAACAAAGAAAAGAAAAGTTTGTTTGTCCATTCACAGGTTTGCAATTCAAAGAAAAGGGAGACCACGCTCCTAGGTGATTCACGTTCGTGCTAGGATTGAAGATCTTGCGGATTACCATCGACGTAAGTCAATCGGATCACGCGACAAAAGGTATTCTTCTTTTGTTAGATAATATATATGTTTAATTGATTAAAGGGTTTAAGGTTCATAAAAAGGAAAAATTTTAAAAGTTACTAAATCTATTTTTAGTCTCGCTTCCGCTGCGTGTACTACGGTATTTTTCCCTACAGACGTAACACTAGGTCCAATTGTCTCCCAAAACTTTTGATAAAAAAGAGCTGGGAGACCGTCTAACCCAGGGGCCTTATCTGACAACTTCGGCTGGACACCCTCCAAGACCAGCTCAATAAAGTACCTCTCAACAATCCCTGCCATATCCGAATGAGATTCCTTATAATGCCCATCCTCACCAATTAAGCCTTTAATTTTATTTCGGGCTTTTCTCGCTGAAGCTTTCCAATGAAAGAACCGAGTGTTTTTATCACCATGTTTCAACCATTCGATTCTAGCCCTCTGTCGCTAGTATCTCTCTTCCATACTTAAAGCCTCATCTAATCGACTTTCCAACCTGGTAATAGCCCTCCACGAATCAGGTCTGTCAACCATGCACGCCTCATATAACTCCTTCCTCCTATAAACAATCTCCTCGTGCATTTCCCTCTTTTTAACAACATTCCACGCATTCAACCGCAAACCACACACCTCAATTCTATTCACCACAGTTGGTATATCAGTACCATACCCAACACCTCTCCATACTAAGCTAATCAGATTCTGACATTCCTCATCATCCACCCAGCATTCCTAAAAATGGAACCATTTCCCCACTCTCCGAGGACTTCTCTCATCCATAGCAGAGTGCTCAGTGAACGCTAAGAAGAGAGGGTGGTGATCTAACCCCCAATAATCCAAATGTCTAATTCTGTACACAGGAAACAACTCCGCCCAAGCAGTATTACAAAAACCCTTGTCAAGTCTTTCTAGGATCATCTTATTTCCTTCCCGTTTATTACACCAGGTGAAGACTGGACCAGAGAAACCCATATCATCCAAGCAACAGTCCTCCAAAGCATCACGGAAATCAGCCATACACCTCTGATTCTTTAGTAATCCACCCAACTTTTTAGAATCTATTAGAATCTCATTAAAATCTCCTATAACACACCCACGGCCAATCCAACAAACCAACAAGACAACGAAGAAGCATCCATGAATGCACCTGTTGGTACTGATCCGGATGACCGTAAAATCCTGTAAATCTCCAATTTCAATTGCCAAAACTCCTAACCTTAACATCGATGTGAGCCAAAGAATAAGTCAAAAGTTCCACCACAATATTATCAGACCAAAACAGACAAAGCCCACATGAATTCCCCACACTATTAACAACCAGCTTCCCTGAGTAACCAAGCTTAACTCGCCACTTTTCTAACTTGCCATGATCACACCTAGTTTCCATTAAGAAAACCAAATCCGGATTAGACTTATGTTTGTGAGCCTGAAGGACATTGAACGCTCTAGAGTTTCCCAACCCACGAGCTTTCCTGGAAAAAATCTTCATTGAAACCGGTGGGCCGAAACTTCTGTACTCGTTGCAGATGAAACACAAACCCCAGTAACATCAACAGCATCACTTGGTGAGACACCACCACACCCAGAAGACAAGGTCTCAGTGTGAGAAGAACTAACCAAATTAGCGCCAACCTTATCCAGCTTCTAAGAGTCGAAATTCGTTGGAGAACCCATCATCAGACCAGTAACGACGGACGCCGCTTCGTCATGGGAAGTAAATTTCGTAACCTCAAACAACTCTCGCCTGACTTTCCTCCGACCACCTAAATCGGCTGCCCACTCGTCATCAACCTTCCGCTTCCCATATTGAACAACCAACTGATTTTGATTTTCCCCAATTCAATCTGGTTTAGGGATTCTAACCCAAGATTTTCCACCCACACCCGTTTTAACAAAACCAGTCACCCGGGTTGAACCAGACGGCCTTTCCACAGGATCTATAACCTTCGGTTGGGTTATGACTTGATCAGTAATAATTGGGCTCGAATCCACCAGCCCATCCTCAAACTCCTTAGAGGCTACTGGGCTACTATGGTGCACCGGGTCAGGCCCAACACAAATATCAGTATGTAGGCTCTCGATGCACCCAGTGGACTGAACTTCACCATTAATACTATCAGACACTTGGCCTGTAATCCAGGTCTTTTTTTTCCACATTCTCCGCATAAAAACTGTCAAAACCACTCATCATATCACCTTCTGCATGCTGATCGTCGCATTTCAAGGAACAACCCTCCCCTCCGCCATCAGTCACCATTCTTTCGTCATCATCCATCGAATGATGGGAACCAATAATATCTGACTTCCCAACCTCACCGCTTGACCTAAAACCCACTGTTGCTGACCTAGGTGGTAAGCTTTTCTGATCCTGAAAAAAAGGTTTCCGAAAAGGCCCAGACGCCCTCAACCATATTCCAAAAGGAGGCTCAACAACACCGTTAACCACAGGGAAGGGCTCCTTTTGCTGGCACTCCACCGTCCTAAGTGACATTAACCCGTAACTAAAACAATGATTTTGAAGCCTTTCGTATCTGAGAAGCATCATCAATTCGACACCATCACTTAACATATCAACTCGTAGACACCGTCTGAGAGGTTTATTAACATCCATTTGAACTCTAACACGTAGAAACTTGCCGACGTAATCCCCCGAAGCACCACCATCCACCTCAATTACCTGGCCAATCATTTCACCAAGGAAACACTCAATGGCCCTCGTCATACAAAGAAGTGGAACCTGATAAATTTGGACCCAGAAAGATACTTGATTGAAGCTCATTGAATCTAATATCCCTTTGCCAACAGGTTTCTCCAAGACCATCAGAGCATTGTCGAAACTCCAAGGTTCCCCGGATAGTACTCGCAGAAGATCCTCTTCCTTTTCGAAATGGAACATAAATATGTTAACTGACACAGATTCAATATCCATCGCATGACGAATCTTCCAAATCTTACCGATGACCTTCATAAAGGCCTCGCGATTCACATATTGATCAGTAAGGATTTTCCCCACCAGACTTAAATGCATTTTACCCATCGCTTCCATTTTCAAATTCTCATCAAGCTTCTGAACCGGACCATCACGATCAAAAAGTGATAGGGACGCACAAAAACGTTCAATTACTTCCGGATCCATAAAGGAAAACTAACTAAAACAAGGAACAAAGACGCCAACCTATAATTCTACTACACTCCACCAAACTGCTCTTACTCACCGAGAAGAGAACCAGAAAAACACAAGGATCAGAAGACTCCGACCTAGTATTCTATCTTCAAAACCACCAACTTCTTTCACTCAGCTTTACAGAGAAAACAGAGGAGAGACTTTTTGTTTTATTATCATTGAATTTACATATTTCATCGTAACATTTTCTTTCATTACAAATTCATTACTGCGCTTAAAAAAAAATTTCTTTCAGGCTTAGAAATTTTTGGGGAGAAATTCTGTTGTCACGTATGCATGTAAATAAATATATTTGAGTCTTTGTGGCGGACCTCGCTTTAAAAATGTAACTTTACCAAGAGACAAAAGCTCCTATCCAAGTCTTTTAGGGCTACAATATATATATATATATATATATATGCATATATATACAGATTTTCTATTATCAGTTCGTCCTGACAATAAATATATCAGGACGAAGAATGTGGACCACTAGATTTACATAATTTGACTTAAAGTGTATGCACTTGTCAAAACTTCTCTATAATTTGTGGTCCACATTCTTCATCTGATATATTTATTGTCATGACGAACTAACAATAGAAAGACTATATATATATATATAATTGAGATAATGTAATCTTTAACTCATTGATTCATTATCAAATTGTCAAAAAGAAGCTAGGCTTGGTGATTATGATGACATTTATCTTTCAGTCGTACAAGAAAAGGACATAGAAAATAATAATAGGCTTACTAGTGACTACACAAAGCGAAATATCACATACTCAACTTAATATTTATTATTTTCATAGTAACAGCAATAATAATAGTAATAATGACAATATGTGATTGGTCTAGTGGTATGCCTCTCACACCCGCACTAATAGATTGTTGGTTCGAGTCTTTCCCTCTTCCCAAACCCTGAATTATTGTAATATTTCAAAATAATAATAATAATAATAGTAATAATAAACATAATGTAATTTAATTAAATAAATATTTTTATTACACTCTAATTCACCGCTCAATGTGGCTTTGTAATAAAGAGCATTCATTCAGTCTGATTCGAATCAACATACTGCATTACACTGTAATTCAATTTAGTGTATATACATACATACATACATACATATATAATCATTTCAATTTAGTTTAATTCAATACAATATATATTTTTCTTTTTATTTATTTATAATAAAATTCAATACAATAGGGTCTCTCATATTTATGAGTGAGTGAGTGATTTCAATACATACAGACAAGATGAGGTTGGTCCGGTGGTAAACCTCTCACACATCTACTATAAGGTTACAGGTTCGAGACCTCATTTTCAAAAAAAAAAAAAAAAAAAAAAAAGAATTACTTAAAGGATACAAATATATCGACACTCTAAAAGAAAATGGGTCATTCTATAAAATGGCCCAAGTCTGTTCAAAGGGGAAAAAAAGGATGGGCTTCAACTAATTGAAGAAAGAAAATAGGGTTAATAGCACAAGTATCCCCTGAACTTATAACGTAGTTGCATAGTGCCCCCTATACTTTTTTTCTTGGCATTAAACCCCTTGAACTTCCATAAATTTACAAAAGCTGACAAAATAGGGATGGACGTCAAAGGCAAATTACATTTACACACCTTGATTATATATATAATTGCATTAAAACTGAAAAAATATAATAATATCACCCATACACCCTTTGATTTGTTTGACTAATGTCTAAAAAAATAAAAAAATATTAATATTAATAATTGTTTTTAATAATAATAATAATAATAACAACAACAATTAAGGGAGTGTATTTCATATATTTAGCATATATTTAATTTATCTCCAAATTCTTTCTATCATCAACACAAAAAACCAAATCAAAAAATTCATCATCAAAAAATGAAAAAAATAAATAAAACTAATATTAAATTTATAATTAATTAAATTTAAAAATAAAACTAATTAAATTTATAATTAGTGAACTAATTAACCCTAAATTTAAAGGAATTTTTTTTTTCTTTATTAGGTGGAGATCCAATCTAGATCTCTACCTAATCAAAATAAATAAATAAATAAATAATCCCCTCCAGACATCATCATCTTCTTCAATAATATTAATAAATAAATCAATAATACATTAATAATAATATTAATAAATAAATTTTATTTATAAATTTATATTTATAAAAAAATAATAAATAAAAAAATATTTATAAAAAAAATTGCACCTAATCAAAAAAAAATTATAAGAAAAAATCAAAATAATAAATAAATTTTCAACTTGAATAAACGGTCTGAATCTCCACCTAATAAAAAAATTATATTAAACAAAACAAAATAATAAATAAATTTAAAGAAAAAAAGATTTTGATTAGATGGATTTGATCTCCATCGTCTATCACATGCGATGGACGGTGGAGATCCAATATGGATATCCACCTAATCAAAATAAATAAATTAACCCACCTTCAACTTCATCTTCTTCATCATTTGTCCAGAACAACAAGAACACCCACCATCTTCATTAGTTGTCCAGAACACCAAGAACACCAACTAAAACACACCATCATCTTCCATTTTCCAGAAATCATCACCATCTCCAACCATCTACACCGTCAAATCCAACTCACCATCACCCACTGTCAAAAACAACCAAACCCAAACCCAAACCCAAACCCAATCACAACCACCACCCTTAAAATCAACAATCAACACCCACTGTCAAACTCAACCTCCAACACCCACGGCCACAACTGGAGATTGGCACTTGATCTCGTAGGTGAATAGCCCATTCTACAGAACCTCCTACAAGAACTTGATGTCTCGTCCTCATGCAGACTGTGAGGGAGATTCCGGTGTAGCTTGTCGTGTCGAAGATATCTCGAATCTGGTGTGGTGAAGTGCGATCAAAGGTCAGTGACGGGATCGAGCTGACGGTGGTGGGATCAAACCGGGTTGGAGAGGTTTGGGATCGAGCTAACGGCAACGAGTCTTACTGGTGACAGGTTCTTGGCTGGGGTGGGGCGGCGGCAACTAGGGATTGAAGTTGTTCATGCGGTTTTTTTTTTTTTTTTTTTTTTTTTTTTTTTTTTTTTTTTTTTTTGAAAATGGTTGATTTTAGTGGTGGTGGTTGTGTTTGGGTTAGGGTTTGAGTTTGGGTTTTGTTGTGTTTGATATTCGGCGATGGTGGGTTGGATTTGAGGGTGTAGATTATTGGAGATGGTGATGATTTTTGGAAAATTGATGATGATGGTGTGTTTTGGTGGATTTGATGGTTGAAGGTGAAGATGATGATGATGATTTTATTTTATTTTTGAAAAAAAATGTTTTTTTTTTTAATATTAAGAATTTAAAATATTGATTTTAATGAATTTTGTTCTAAAGTGCGCTCTCTCTTTTTTCTCTGAAACTAAGGTGAGAGTAGGTCTTCAGTTAGCTGTCTCTTCTAGTAAATCTTGCTGTTGTTTAGTCTGATCATGAAGTCGGATGAACTAGCAATGCTTTGTGGCGCTTTGTCTATCAAGGAAAAGGAACGACCGGTTGGGACCCTTGATTCCAACCTTAAAGAGAAAGGGGAGCATTTACTGTCTTTGTGCTTAGTTGGTAAGGTTTTGATTAACAAGTTAGTTAATAAGGAAGTTCTCATTAATGTATTGTATACTATATGGAGGACCAGTGAAGGGGTGGAGATAGAGGCTCTAGAAGGTAATTTATTTGCTTGTTACTTTAAAAATATGGAGGATAGGAAGTACGTCCAATCTGGGGGCCCTTGGACTTTTGATAGAGTTATTATAGCTTTCGAAGAGCCATCGGGTACTGGAGATATAGCACGCATGCTGTTTAATCGTGTAGAGTTCTGGGTGCAAATCCATAACCTGCCTCTACTCTGTTTAACTGAGGATATTGGATCCTTTCTTGGCAAAATGATAGGAGTGGTCACTGATGTGGATTTGTCTACAGCAAAAAATATCGGTGAAACCTTTATTCGAGTTAGAGTTATAGTCTCTACTGATGTTCCGTTAATGCGAAGCTTAAGAGTGGATTTGATGGGTAATGGTACTATTACGACCATGCTTCTACGTTATGAAAGGCTTCAAGATTTTTGCTTCAAGTGCAGCAAATTGGGGCATTCGCTTCGAGATTGCACAGAGCCGGGTGAGGGGAATGAAGCTATTTCTAAGGCTCAGTTAAGGTTAAATGTGTGGCTTCGCTCGGAGAGTCCGCTCAAGCGTTTTAATCATTGGAATAGTCCTTCAGGGAGTCGGAGCTGGGGAAATCAGAGGGGCAAACCTAATATCAATTCTGGTCGAGGGAACTGGAGATCAGGATCTACCTGGAATCGGTCGGAAGATGGTGGATCGGAAAGAAGATCGGGTAACCGGAGTTGGTGGAAAGATGGGAAGTTGAAGAGCCAAGTTGATAGGCAGAACAGTCTCGAGCCCAACAAAAATGGCATGGGAAAAGAGGCAGCCATAAATGCTTTGAGGGGTAAGCATCTGTCAGGAGTTATTGTTGAAGACGGCACCGCTGAATTGGGTGGACAGTCGTCTCTGGCACCAGGTATTTGCATTAATGAGGGGAAAGGGAAAGATAAGTCTTCAGCCAACGATAATATCTTGATGGAGGTGGAAGTAGTTCAGTCTGAGGATTGGGCCAATGTTTTGGGCCCAGTTTATGGCCCAACTCAGGAGTTACGGCCCAATGAGCTGCCAATAGAACAAGACATTAATTTGGACCCTTCCAGAGTTTCTCTTCAACCCAACCAGCCTTATCATTTAGGCAGCGGCCCACCAGCTAAGAAAGTTCAGACTGGAACTAAGTGGAAACGTGCTGCGCGTGGTAAGAAAGGAAATCAGGGGAACTCTGAATTGGGGGATTTTCCTATTCTAGGTAAAAGAAATTCTTCGGTGGGTGAGAATTTTGATCAACCGAAGATCAAGAAGGGAAAGGGTTTTGGTCCGGAAGGGGTTGCAGTTCTGATTCCAGGTGATTCGCCTGTTAAGGGTATTGTGGCACCTCGAATTTCGGTTGACTTGCAGGCGGAATCAGATATTTTGAAGTTTGTTGCAGACAAAGAGGAGGGAAATGGGTCAGTTCAGGAGGTTGATCAGGGTAGGGTGGTGCGACCAGAGTTGCTTACCTCGTCGGAGGTTTCGTCTATGGTGGAGGAAGCTCCAAGTCACTTTCTATCGGCTGGCTGGTAGAGACCAGCCCGCCGGGTTCAATGAGGATCCTTTCTTGGAATGCCTGGGGCTTGGGTAGCGATCAGGCGTTCAATTCCCTGCTTTCCCACAAGCAGGACTGGAACCCGGAGCTGATTTTCCTCATTGAGACTAGGTGTCAGCATGAAAAAATGGAGGGATGGAAGTTAAAATTAGGCTTTAATAGCAAGTTGGTTATTAACAGTGAGGGCAAGTCTGGAGGTTTGTGTTTGTTTTGGTCAAATGACACTGTGGTGGATCTGTTATCTTATTCTCAGGAGCATATTGATGTTAGAATTCAGCACAAGATTAACAAAAGCTGGAGGTTTACGGGTTTTTATGGGCACCCGGTTCATTCTCAGCGGATTCACTCGTGGACCTTACTTAAGCGGCTTGCTGGTATGAATAATCTTCCCTGGATTTGTATGGGGGATTTTAATGGTGTATTTTGGGACAGTGAGAAACATGGGGGCTCGGTTAAAAATTGGAGAGACATGACTAATTTTAGAGAAGCAGTTCATGACTGTCATTTATTTGATATGGGGTTCCGAGGGCCTAAATTCACTTGGAGTAACAAGCGGGACGGTTCCGCCCTTATCTTGGAACGGTTGGATAGAGGGCTTTGTAATAGAGCTTGGCAGAATTTGTTTCCTTACCACTCTATCAGGCACCTCGAGTTTTGGCGGTCGGATCATCGGCCTCTTCTGCTGGAATTCTCTGATCAGCAGCATCCGAATCTTGCAGTTGGTCATTCTAGGAGGCGTTTCTTCTTTGAAGACTGTTGGGCTGATGATAGGGAATGTAAAAACATTATCTCTTCTGAGTGGGACTACGGTGGGGAGGCTAGTAACAATAGTGATATGCATTCTGTTTTAGGTAAAATTTCTAATTGTGGGAAAAGGCTTGACGCTTGGAATGCTATGAAGCGGAAGCAGCACCATCAGAATATCAGTAGTAGTAGGAAAAATCTCAAACAAGCTAGTTTGATGGATTCTCCCAATTGGAAAGTTATTCGAAATCTAGAAGACAGGCTTGATGATGCTTTGTCAGTCGAAGAGTCCTACTGGAAACAAAGAGCGAAGTCAGATTGGTTGCAAAAGGGAGATAGAAATTCTCGATTCTTTCATGCCAAAGCTTCAGGTCGAAGGGGTCGCAACAGAATTATGGGGTTGATAGACGTTCATGGTGTATGGCAAGATTCTAAGGAAAATATGGTGAGTATTATTAACAGCTATTTCTCAGAGCTCTACACCTCCATTAAGCCTAGTGCACCGGAAATGGAGTTGGTTACCAATCAAGTTCATGCTCGGCTTCCTCAGCATTTAGTGAGTTACTTGGACGGGAATTTCTCTCCTGAGGATATCAAAAAAGCTGTCTTCGACATGAACCCCCAGAAGGCTCCTGGGGTGGATGGTATGTCCGCCGGGTTCTATCAGAAATTCTGGGGTAAAATTGGTCCCAATATCACTCAGTGCTGTTTGAGGGTTTTAAATGATGATGGTCTGGTAGGTAAGCTCAATAGCACCATTATCTCGCTCATTCCGAAAATCCATTCCCCTGAAAAGATCTCGGATTTTCAGCCAATCAGCCTTTGCAATGTTCTTTATAAAATCATTGCAAAAGCTATCTCTAACAGATTCAGAAATGTCCTGAGTGAGATTATTTCGGAAGAACAATGTGCTTTTATTCCAAGACGGCTCATTTCTGACAATACGATTGTGGGATTCGAATGTCTGCATCGTATTAAGCGAAGGAAGCGGAAGAAGGGTTCTATGGTTTTAAAGCTTGACATGTCAAAAGCTTTTGACAGGGTTGAGTGGGATTTTGTGTGTCTTATGCTTCTTCGGTTTGGTTTCCCAGTGCGTTGGGTCAATTTGATCAAGAGATGTATTTTGTCTGTGACGTATTCCTTCATGGTTAATGGCGAGGTCTGCGGGGATATTATTCCTACTCGGGGTCTCAGGCAGGGGGACCCAATGTCCCCTTATCTTTTCATCATTTGTGCGGAAGGCCTCTCTTGCCTGATTAAGAGTGCTCAGGTTAATGGTTATCTTGATGGGTTCAAATGTAGCCGCTCTGGTCCGCCCATCACCCATTTGTTTTTTGCGGATGACAGCTTGGTCCTCACCAAAGCTGACGACAAGAACTGCTTGGTTATTCGGGATCTGCTTGGGCAGTATGCAAGGGCTTCCGGTCAAGTTATTAATTTTGAGAAATCGTCGATGTGTGTCAGCCCCTCTTACTCTGTTCTCGAAGGTGAAAGACTGGCTTCTCTAGTTGGAGTTAAGCTTGTTCATTGCCATGAAAAGTACTTAGGGCTGCCCTGTTTTACAGGTAAGAATAAGAGGGTTATTTTTGCGGATATTATTGATAGAGTTTGGAATAGGCTTAAGGGATGGGGGGAACGGTCGCTTTCTGTTGGGGGGAAGGACGTTCTTATTAAGGCTGTTATTCAGTCTCTGCCAACTTATGCTATAGGGATGTTCAAGCTTCCGAAAGGTCTGATTCATGAGATTCAGCGGCTGTGTGCCAGATTCTGGTGGGGGGATTCGTCGAATAAACGTAAGATCCACTGGTGTACTTGGAACCGGTTGTGTTCGAGTAAAGAAGACGGTGGGTTGGGTTTCCGTAACCTTGAATCTTTTAACAAGGCTCTTTTGGCAAAGCAAGGGTCGAGGATAATCAAGCAGCCTGAATCGCTTGCAACAAGAACTCTGAAGGGGTGTTACTTCAACACTGGTTCGTTTTTGGATGCTCCTCTCAAAGCCTCTGATTCTTTTGTTTGGCGTAGCATTATTTGGGGCAGAGATATTCTTGAGGCTGGTTCAATATGGAGAATTGGTAATGGCTCCTCAGTTTCCATCTACAATGATCACTAGATCCCATAAACTCCTCACTTTAGGATTTCCTCTCTGCCTGTTTTGGGCAATGATGCCACTGTGGCCAGCATTTTTTCTAGCTCGGGTGGTTGGGATAAAGATCGTATTCGGCTCCATTTTAACGAGGAAGATGCTGCTGCTATTCTCAGAATCCAGCTGGGGTCTAATAGTCACCAGGATACCTTAATTTGGCACTTCGATGATTATGGAAACTACTCGGTTAATAGTGGTTATAATATTGAGCAGAGGTTAATTAGCACTCAACGGGCTTCTTGCTCCAATGTCAGTCCTATTTCCTTGTGGTGGAAGAACTTCTGGAAGATGTCTCTCCCCCTTAAAATTAAGATTTTTGTTTGGAAAGCCTGGCATAATTGGATTCCTACAAGAGTGAATCTGGCTAAAAGAGGTATTAATCTGGATGACAGATGTCCTCAATGTAATGCTGCTGCTGAGTCGTCTTTGCACGCTCTCTGGAACTGTTGGAAGCTGTATTCTGTTCGCAGGAGGTGGGTGGATCATCATCCTGTTGTTTCAGGTTCCTTCACGACTTTTATGGATTTTATTTATGCTTATTATAGGAAGCTCGGTAAGGATGAGTTTGAATTGCTTTGTGTGATTTTATGGAGAATTTGGTATAATAGGAATGGCTATCTCTTCAATTCCAAAGGAGTGGATATCCACTCCATTATTGATTGGAGTAAGGATTATTTGAGTAGCTGCAGTAACTTTAATGCTAGGATCCCTTACTCTCCAGGTGCTTCAGGTTCTTTGGTCCCAATGCAGTCTTCTTGGATCCCTCCTCTTTCTGGCTCCCTCAATATTAATTGTATGGCTACCTCTGATTTGAGGAGTTCGAAGTCTGGTATTGGTATTGATATTAGCAATCATTCTGGTCACTCCCTGCACTCTTTCAGTTTGTTTTTGAATACTGGTTTGAATCTCTTAACAGCTCACTCGGTTGCTATTTTAAGAGGCCTGCAGGTTGGTAATTACTTAGGCCTCCTTCCTTGTGGCGTTGTGTCTAGTAGGAGCAGCTTGGTGAACATGATCAATAGCAGGAACCATTCCAATTTCAGTGGTGGTAATGTTGTCTGTGACATCATCAATTTTCTGGATTGTTTTGGCATCCCCTATATCTCCTTGGGCAACAATGTGTCTATTTCGTATGCTTTGAAGCTCGCTAAGCAGGCTCTATTGCGTGGCTATGACAGTGCTTGGAAGGATGGTCATTCTTGCAGGGTTCCTACTGTTTTCTTGGACAACAGTTAGTGCTTGTTTTCTTTTTTGGGTGGGTTTTTTGCCTGCTGTTTTGGGCTTGGCTGTTTGTTCTTTCCCCTGCTCTTTCAAGGGTGCGTTGTTCTCTTTTATGCTCAGGTGAGCTGTCAAAAAAACAAAAAAAAACAAACAAAAAAAAAATGAATTTTGTTCTAAAAAAATTGAACTAAAAAAAATTGATTTTTTTTTTTTATATATATAAATAGATCTCCACCGTTCACCTCAGATTTGGACAGTGGAGATTTAAAACATTTTTCTTTTTGTATTATTTTTTCTTATAATATAAAAATTATTAATATTATTATTTTTTATTTTTTTAGACATTAGTCAAACAAGTCAAAGGGTGTTTGTGTGATATTATTATATTTTTCTAGTTTTAATGCAATTATACATATAATCAGGGTGTGTAAGTGTAATTTGCCTTTGACGTCCATCCCCCTTCTATCAATTTTTGCAAATTTATGGAAGTTCGAGGGGTTTAATGCCGGGAAAAAAAGTATAGGGCGCACTATGCAACTGCGCTACAAGTTCAGGGGTACTGGTGCCATTAACCCAAGAAAAATAAAATAAAAAGAGTGGAGATATTTGTACCCCTCTAAAACTGTATGTACACCCCAAATTTATATATTTTCAAAAGTTCACTATTACTCTTAAATTAAATTATTAATATTTTAATTAAGTAAATAATAATTTTTATAGCTATTTTACTATTTTGAATAGTTGACTAACTAAACCAAATTAAAAAAAGAAGCAATAAAATAAAATTAGTAATGAAAAACAAAAAATCCAAATCAATAAATGGGTGAAGTTCCAAGCCTAAAATGAAGATGGAAAGGCTGTTGCTTCTTCCATTTTAAATTGGAAATATATATATATATATATATATATATATCATAATAACCTTGGCATAATTGTGTAAAATCCTAAAATTGTTGTCCCTCCATTATACATGGGAAAATGGAGAAGGCAATGGCTACATGGAAAAAATGGAACCGTGGCTGTCACAAAAAGAAATTTAGAAAAAAAAAACGAAATTAGAAGAAGAAGAAGAAACTCTTAGATCTAATAATAATTTTAGTGACTTTGTTTGTGTAAAAATTGTATAAAATCCCATTTGTTTATGTAAGTTTAGTTGGTTTCGCAATGCTATGATTTTAATTATATATATATATATTGATTTTAAATATTTTATAATTTATTTATAATATTTTTAAAAATTAAAAGAAATGACATATTTGGTAATGTATGTGGTGTGTTTATAAAATTTCATATTTTTAAAATTTTATTGGAGGCAACATACAAAAAGGGGTGCACATACAGTTTTTTAGGGTGTAAATATCGCTGCTAAAAAAAAAAATCTATAAAGAACCCATGTCAAGAATAAAGTCAAGACTATAAAAAAAAAAGAGAACAAAGTCCAGACTTGAGCAAATTGAAGCACAATGGTTTTGGTGCATCAAGTTTTTGCAAGATTTGTTTCTCATTTATAAAACTGTGTATCCAGCTCTGTTTATTCTGAAAATATGGACATTACAATTGGATTTTGTGTTATTTTATACTTTTAATTATAATCAACATGAATGAACATAATTTTTATTGAGCTCAAGAATTATTTAATACTGTAAATTTAGAAGATGTATTGTGCTTGATGAAAAATTAAAAGTGTTTGACAAAAAGCTCAAAGACTCATCAATGGAGTCTAGAGAGAAAATGAATAACGAAGACTACTTTTTCTCATTGATTGACTGACTAACTACACAAATTATACACCGCTGGAATCAATATCCTAAAATTCCGGTGAGCCAATTTTATAGTGTCAAGTCAGCTCAAATTCTTGAATTATATTACTCATTGCAGCTCTCACTATCTTTAACTTTGAAACAAAAGACCAACTCCAGATTTGCCTTTCAAATATCTGAGCACCCGTTTACAAGATCAACTCCAAAGTCGATCTTGAGTGTAAACTTTGAGTATAAGGCTGCAATTGTCATATTGAATGAATGAGCCTAGAATCATTACCAATGATGAGCATGCCATCCATGTAAATGAGAATCAACAACGCATTTGAACTAGAACGTTCGATGAATTAATAAAACCCCAACCGAAGAGAGCATATGTTAGTATATTTGGGTATGGGTTGGAGACCCATTATACACCCAAGTGGACCAAGATAATAAATACATGGGGAGCCCAAAGTCCATGTACACCAAGCCCAATCCTGCACCAAATAATTGTAACTGCATGGGCAGTTTTATGTGCAGTTGGTATCCGTTTTAGAAACTGATGAAAGAAACACACACAAAATATACATAAAAGAACGTGTATTGGTGTGGCTGTGAAGTCAGGCACTTTGGTGTGTGCAATATGTATGTGTGCAACATACATGAGCGAAAGGCAATGATGGGTTTTGTCTGATATACTTGGTCCAATACACAGATCAAAAACGTGCAATACATAGAGAGTGTGAATTGCATGTGTGCAAGTGTTTGTGAATTGTGATAGACACAAATATAGAGAGAAACACATGAAATAGATGTGGAGAAAATATGTAGAATTTTCTCCCATCTTCAATCAGAGTGTGGGTATATGCATTGTGGCTAGAAGGACTTTCCAATTTCGTGATCGTCCTCAGACTAGTGATACAATCCCAAGTGTTCGATCCGTTTCTGCTGCTAGAGATTCGGATTCCGTATGGTGAACGGTAATGATCCGAATTTCAATTTGTTTATATCAAATTTACTTTCATTGGCATCAAAGACATGTTTGGAACTGTATTCTGGTAGAATATGCCATGTTTTGGATGTTTGTTTAATTTTATTTTTTTTTGTAGAACAATAAGTGAACACTAATGGCATCTCACACATGCAAGTGTTTAATTTCATTTTTCTGGAATGTATGTATATATATATATATATATATATATATATATGTTAATATATTTTGACTCAAATTTGGAGAATTTTGAAGAATTAAATATGAAACCCGTGACTGTTATAGGGTTCAAAACTCATTGTCAAGTTTTTTTATTTCTCTACGATCATGGTACCATTAGATAGACGTTTCTAAGAGCTTTCCAACGATAGGTCATTTTCATAATTTGGATTAGAAATGAGGGGGAAAAACAATTTTGAAGTTTTCTGTCGAAGATTAAAATCTGGAAACTTGTTTTGAGTTTGAATTTAGGTGAAGAACATGAAGAACATGTGCCACACGCCTTTGGGCAGAGAGTGCACTTCACCCTAGACCCAAACGTAAAAAATAAGGGCATAAATGGAATTAGAATTAAATTTGTAGTCGGATTGTGGAGGTCTGGTAATCGAAAAATTCTATGAAGGCGACACGTGGTGTGCACGCACCACCGTTGCACGTGGGCAACGCACAAGCAGGCTTGAGTGCCTTTGCTGTTGACACATGGAGGCATTAGAAGGTGACATGTGGCGAGGTTGTGTCAAAAGTTACATGTGGCCGAATCCCATTGTGACATGTGGTGTCGACGTGTGGGACATGAAAATTGTCGATGGTTTCCAACAACTGGAGTGGTTTTCGACGATGGTTTCGACAATCATAACGGTTTCCGATGATGGTCCAGTCACTAGAGCGGTTACCGGTAGCCACATCATCACCACCGCCGCCACGTCATCGATCAGATAGGTTTCCAATGTCAGTTCACCGATTGGATCGGTTTCCGATGCCGTTTTCTGGTTCCTAGTCAATTTTCCGGTGATATTTCCGGAGACCAATAGGTAGTTTTGCTAGCCACAAAAAGAGATTTTCTGGCAACTAAAAGCGTTTTGCCAGTGCCGAGAGCAGTTTTCCGGCCAAATATATATATATTATTTTTATTATTAATTTTTATTTTTTATTTTTTATTTTTATTTATTAATTCCATTGATTTGTTTCGATTCCATTGATTTGTTTCGCTTCAATGGGAGCAGTTTTTCGGCCAAATATATATATATATATATATATTATTTTTATTTTTATTTTTATTTATTAATTACGACTATGGTTTCTGGTGTGTTTCAATGACGATTTTCGACACGAATTTCGATGACAGATTTTGACACGGTTTCCAGTAACGGATTTTTTTTGGAGATGGATTTAGACATGGTTTCCAGCGTGACTTCCGATGACGGTTTCCAAGACAGATTCTGGTGATGGTTTTCGGCATGGTTTCTGGTTACAATTTCCAGTGATAATTTCTGACGTGGATTCCAATAACAGTTTCTAGTATGCTTTTCAATGACAGATTCCTACACGGATTCCAGTGATGGCTTCTAGTTACGATTTTCGGTGTAGTTTTCGATACGAATTCCAATGATGGTTTCCGATGGCATTTTCGGCCATCTTGGAATTTTCCAGCAAGAATTTTGGCACTGTTTTCGGACAGTCATGGAATTTTCCTGCAAAAATTTGGCCACCGAAATTTAGCTTCAATAGGAGCTATATATAATGAAAAGCCTTCGATTAGAATTCTCCATCTAATTAATTATGCAATCGGGAATAAGAAATTTCATTAGAATGTGCATTAGAAATGTACAAGGTTATTAAAAGACAAATGTTTCTAAGTGACTTAGAAAATTTTATAGTAAATCTACATCATCTCATGTCTTAATGGAGAAGATTTCATGAATCTTATTAATGACATATAGCCGCAGTCAATTTGGACTCGTGCTTTTTATGTGGAGAGATGTAATGGATAGTCTTTTAATGAAATTTCCCGAAAAGCTAATAGATCTATAAGGTTGGAAAAGCTAGAGTAAGGTACCACGATGTATTTTGGTCAGACAACAATTGTAGAGATTGTAAAGGAGTGCCACATCCTTGGGAATGCGAGGCGATCTACTACATCCGCAATGAATATTCATAGTGCTAGGCACATGAATTATTACACACGCAATAGAGGACCAATATTCGAGAAAACAATAGTTGTTGACGGTGATTTTTCGTGGTCACCCAGTCAACGATTTGATTTAGGTTTATACTACTTTTTGAATGGGAATGATTGAAAATCAAGAAGAATAATAAACGCAATTACGTGGTAAAACTCCGATGACCAGAGAAACATCCACGGGTTATTGCCTTAGCAACGAAGTAAAATCCACTATGAAAAACTGTTACAAAATATTGTACTATGATCTCTCTTGCTATTTCTCGCGTACCCCTTATTTTGTGTGTTATAGGGGTATTTATACATAATGTTACTAGGGTTTGTGGGTGCCGCTAGGGTTTGGTGTCGTGGTGCCCAAGTTTTGGGCGATTGTCCAGTCCTAAACGGATTCTGTTTCCTTCTTGAGTGTAACATATTTCCCGATTTGGCTGAGTCCGAGTTTGGGACTGATTCCTTCTCCTTTATTTGCGGGAAACCTATTTGTTTCCTTGTTGAACTCTGGGCAGCCACACCGTTGTTTATTGTGGGGATGCTGGTTGTTGATCCTGCCCACGCGTTCAGAATGTGAATGCTGGTGACTATCTTTTTTATTGAATCCCGAGTATGCCCGAGCAGGCTTTGCTGCCCGATCCAGTTCTCTTCATTTGTGATCGGGTTGCTTTAATCTTTCCCGAGTAAGTTACTTTGGGGGATTTCTGCCCCTTCGAGTTGACTTCTCTTGACTCCTGCTTACGTGGCTTCTCATGGTGATGACGTGTCCTTTATGACAATTTTTACCTATAACAATAGTTAAATGAGTTATGAAGTCTTAGAGAGTCTTTCTCTGTGGTGATCGATATGAATATGAGACGTAAAGAATGAATACCATGCAAAGTCTCGTATGTTAGAAAGCATTAATATTTTATAAACCGTTCTCTAGTAAATAATTTTGGTTTATTTACTTTGTAGTAAGAAATGGTTTGACCCATATAATGCTTCTAAGGACTTGTGCATTGTATTTTTCTGCTACTTATATGATCGCCTGTTTTGGGAATTCTAAATTGCTAAGTACAATATTAGAATTAGAATTTTACGCAGAGTACTAAATTTATGATGATTGAATTTTTGGAAATGGATGATGATTAGGCACTTGACGACCTTTTTGATTTTGTACCTTAAATTATTTTATCATATTTTTAGTTTGTGTTTGCAGCAAAATTAAATATGTGTATATTTTTGGAAGTTAATATGCTTGCATAGTAGATTGTATGTCTCTACATAGATTAGCATAGGATATAGGTTCTATATCTATAATATGGTGGCCAATTTGATAGTGATAAACTAAATCGTGTAATCTAGGGAATAGATACAATAAGGTTTAGTGTATTTTAAGAGTAAGAAGCTCTTGAGACTATAACATGAATCATGATTGAACCTTGGCATAACACTTATTTGCTCGACATACAAGATGTGAAGGCTTATCAAGGTAGAAGTTAAATTACTCACATTATGTTGCGGAGTAACTTAAATAGTAGCCTCACATGTGTGTTTGATAAGTACAATGAGATTTAAGTGAAGTGGCTTACCTTTAAGAGTTTGGCTTAAAGGGCAATTTTAATAGTATTTTGAATACTAAAATTTTAGTTGGTACGGCATCAAATTTTGAGTACTTATAAGAAGCGCCAAAATTAGTGGCACTACAAGAAAAATGACCTATTGGGACAAAAAATCTATTGGGACGTTGTTTTTTTCGTCACAATAGACAACCTATTGAGACGAATTTTTTTCGTCCCAATAGGCAATCTATTGGGACGAATTATATATTTCGTCCCAATAGACATCCTATTGGGATGAAAAACAAAAACGTCCCAATAGACTGCCTGTTGGGACGAAAAAATTTCGTCCCTATAGATTTTCGTCCCAATAGAATGTTTATTGGAACAAATTTTGTCCAATGTGGTATGATCTTTAGGGACGAATTTTTTACGTCCCTATCCTTTTGGGACGAAATATATAATTCGTCCCAATAGACATCTTACTGAAACGAATTTTTTTCATCCCAATAGGTCTATAGGGACGATTTTAGGGCTATTGGAATGAAAAATATCGTCCCAATAGCCCTTTTGTAGTGTTTTCAATTAATCCTCAAAAGACTTAGATGAATGCGAGTGAAGAAAGAAATGTGAAAAAAGTATTAGAAGACGAAGATGAAGAAAATATTACATTAAGATGAAAGGAGAGAAAATGAGGTAAATAATAGAGGTAAAAAAATATATATTATTTTGATGTGTATAATAGTTATTGTATTTATGGTTATGAGTGCATCTTAACCATTTTTTTTTTTTTTTACACAGGATTTGTCACACTTATGTATCCATTAGATCATACTTGTCTGAATGGTTAAGATTTCATGATCATTAATTATTTTAATTGTTTCTCTCTCTCATATTTTTTCTCTTTTCCTAAACATTTTATTTGTTTCTCTCTAGTCATTTATTTCTCTCTTTCCTCTCTTATTACTATTATTTTCTTTTCATCTTATAACATTTCTTATTTCATATCTTTTTATATTTTCACTTGTGGCATTCTTCTTTTATTTATTGATAGAAATGCTTAAATAAAATAATTACATAGTTGATAAAAATTCTTCAAAGTACTCGAATTTTTTTGACATAATCAAAATATTGGAATTTATGATATAAAATATGTTATCCATTCAAAAATCCAAAAAAAAAAAAAAAAAAAAAACAAAGAAGTAATTAATTAATTTTGTTGAAAATTCTTGATTTTTTTTTAAGTTTTTCCAAAGGTAGATTAATAATTAAATTACCATATAAATTAGAAAATGATGCAATATGGATCATTTTGTTCATCCAAAGCGGTTCTCTATCGAGATGAATTTTGTTTTTTCCAATAAATTCTTCATAAGGATCAATAACTATTAGTCTTGAGAGGTTTTCTATTATTAAAAAAAAAAAAAAAAAACTGAATCGTCGGAACTGGAACTGGAACTAGAATAGGAACATAAACCGTTGATTTCAAATCGAAAATTGAAACCGCTGGTTCTGAATCGAAAACCGAATCCTCTATTTCTAAATCGAAAACCAAAACCACTGGTTCCCAATTGAAAATTGGAACTGCTGGTTCCTAATCGAGAACCAGAACCGAGGTCATGTCTAATTCCGAGTACGATTAACGATTGACCATTTAATCTGACAATATATAATTTAAAAAAAAATAATTTAATTAAATGTTATAATAAATGTTTTTTAATATCAATTTGTTTATCAAATAAAAATAAAATTTAAATTAGTAGAATCCATCTACAAATAAAATTTTGATTGAAAAAAAAAAATCAATAAAAATTTAATAACAATTAGAGGTTATATATAAAAAGTATGCTTTTATTATCACATTTGAAAAATCAGCTAGGTGGATAAGGTTGGTGGGTGGGCGTGGGCAAGCTGGGTTCAACACCCAGTGGTAACACATATTATTTCTAATTTGTGTGGCTTGGGTGCGTGGAGGGTGGGGGGTGGCCTAAGTGGGCAAATTTTATTTTATTTTATTTTTTTTAAATTTCGTCCCTATAGGTATCCTATAGGGACGAAAATTTATCTAATGGGAGGAAATATTTCGTCCCTATAGGTTGTCAAATGGGACGAATAAAAATCGTCCCTATAGGTAATCTAAAGGGATGAAATATTTCGTCCCTACAGGTTGTCAAAGGGGACGAACAAAAATCGTCCCTATAGGTAGTCTATTGGGACGAATTTCAATTTTCGTCCCAAAGAAGCTATTGCGACCCACCTGAGGCGACGTAATTTGGGACGAATTTTATTCGTCCCAATAGACCTATTGGGACAATTTTTGGGCTATTGGGACGAAAAAAAAAACGTCCCAATAGCCCCTTTTTTTTTTTTGTAGTGTGGCAACCTCCAATAAGGATATAAAATATGATACACCGACTAAACGATCTGATTTTTTCTGATAGTTGGAATATATAAAATTAATCTGACACGTATCGATCGCGTCATTTCGGTAATAGAACATAAGCGATTAGAGGTGGCTTAGGCTTCTAGCCAATTTTATATAAAAGATTCCAACTTGTACAAAACTTTTAGTTTTGAGCATATTAGTGGAAATAGATATTTTCAAAAGGGGAAGAGAATCTAGTCATAGCCACCTAATCTTAAACCGGAATATGCAAGAAGTTGAAGGATAACGAATTGAGGAAGGACTAAGTGTTGGAACAATTTTGGAGTTAAATACCTACAAATTGGGTTTGCATGGTAGCCTAAAGTTGTACTCTATGATGTTCTAATATACACTTGAGATCTAACTGGGTTTAGTGTCCACGGTTGTCTTCATTGATTCGGGTTATCGTTAATAATCATGATGGTTAGATGAATATTATTTTAGCAAATTATGTTCATATGGTACTCGATAGTTGTTCAATTGTTTTATAGTATTATATGTCAGTTTGGACGGTTATAATTTTGTTTGTTTTTCAATCATTGCAATGGTGATGATGCTGATATTTTTGGCATGCTAAATTAAGTCTTGTTGGACTAGATAAAATGAGTATATCAGTCAGAGAGGACTAATTGGACTCATTTATCTAAAAGGTCATGCAAAATTATCTAGCAAGAAAAACAACTAGAAAACCATTTAGTAAGGAACTAGATCAGGAATTCCATTGCTACTAATTCATTAAAAACATTTGTGATTGAATGAATGTAAAGACTAGACATGGAATTTCATATTTAGTTACATTCATTAATATCTTTAGACGTCTCGGTCATGTCTATTTGATCTCCTATAAATCAAAAGCATTGGATTACATCAGATTGTTTGGTTGAGGATCATATTAGATGATAAACTTTTGAGTTTAAAGAATAAACCAAGTACGTAAATATCTTTCTGAACGGTTCAAGGAATTATTTAGCAAGAAAGATATAGAAAGATATTTATTTATTCCTAGGACTCCGCAACAAAATAGTTTAGCGGAAAGAAGGAATAAAATATTTTTGGAAATGGTTAAGTGTGTAATGGTGCAAGTGAATTTTTAGTATCTTACTGGAAGATATCTTAATCGATTGTTGCCTACTTACTTAATCGTGTTCCATTAGATCAGAAACTTCCACACCATGAATTATGGATAGGTAGGAAGCCTGGTCTGACTAATCTACAACTGTAGGAGTATGCAGATTATGTTTATAATCTATCTCATAGAAATGAGGAATTGGATGCAAGAAGAGAAATTGTATCTTTGTTTGATACTCTATGCATTCCAAAGGATAAATAAACGAAGGTGTACAGTTAGATAAAAGTGTGACTGAATTAGAATCACAAGATGTCATTATTAGAGAATGAATTTCTTAGTAGAAGCGAGTTTGATATAGATATCTGATTTTAGGAATTGGATGATATATGATAATACGCGAGTGATGGTAAATCAAAATCTAACTTGATCCTCCATTCTAGGGGAGTGGAATTTTACATGGATCCTCCATCCCTAGTAGGAGTGAAGTTTACACCCTAGTAGGAGTAGAAATTCGCATGGATCTTTCATCCTTAGTGGGAGTGAATATATGAATGAAAACAATGGTAGGGGAGACAGAGTCTAGAAAAGTGATCATGTCCGGGACTTGATTCACTTACCGCCTAGTCATTAGGCCACTGTGAACATATGGGTTCACATATCGTACGTAAGGCAGAAAGTACAATTGAGAAGTATAAGGCACAATTAGTCGAAAATGAAGAAACTAATTCTTTGGAAGTAAAGTTTTCTCCTATACGCCTTATTCTAGCACTCGTCACATATATGAACTTGAAATTACATCAAAAGGATGTAATGATTATATTTCTCGATAGAGAACTAGAGAAAGAAATTTACATGGAACAACTTATAAATTTTGTTTCAAAATACCAAGAGCACATAAGTATGCTTGCTTAATTAATGTATGGTTTGAAACGATCCTCTAGAAAGTGGTATCCTTGATTTCATTCTTACAGATTAATGATGACTAAAAATATCCATGGTAAGTACACTAAATATGTTGAAGATAATTTTTATATTATCTATATTTGTGGACTATATGTTCTGGCTAGATTTATTGAAAAGTTTGTAAAACCATAATGAAATGGTAATTCTCAAAATTTATTGAGATTTTATATGAGCAAGGTGGCTTATATATATTAGGGAGTCTATTTTTGATCGGGTGGGGGAGGTGGTGAGCATTACCCCCCTCTCCAATGGATGCCAAGTGTCCAAAAGTTAACCAAGGGTTAACTAACACTACAATAGTTAGAAATTTTAATAAATAAATAAGGGTAAATATGTAAATTCGTAAAATAACTTAAATTAATTTTATTTAACAAGTATTAAAATTTAAAAAAAATTTAAAAAAAAAACATAAATCAGAAATAAAACTCTCTTCTTGTTCTCATTTTATTCTTTCTAGCAATTTCTCTCTCCGATGGCAACAACTTCGGTGGCCAAATGTTGGTTTGCGTGGCTTCTGGTGCGATTTTGAGTTATGGTAGGGTTATTGATGGTGTGGTGGTGGTGGTCAAATGGGTGTGGGCGTTAATTGGTGGAGATGGTGATGTGGGTGTTGATGGTGATGAATAGACGATACTGATTCCAATTTCAAATATTTTTTTTGTTTCAATTTTGGGTTTAGTTTTATGGAGAAGATAATGTTTTTAGTTGATGTTGTGGGTGACGGTGATGAACAGATTAATGGTGATTCCAATTTCAATTTATTTATTTATTTACTTTGTTTCAATTGTGGGTTTAGTTTTCTGGAGAAGACAATGCTTTTAGATGATGTTGTGGGTGATGGTGATGAATAGATTAATGGTGATTCCAATTCCATTTTTTTTTTTTTTGGTTTAGTTTTTTGGAGAAGAAAATGCTTTTAGATGATGTTGTGGGTGATGGTGATGAACAGATTAATGGTGATTCCAATTCCTTTTTTTTTTTTTTGTTTCAATTTTGGGTTTAGTTTCATGGAGAAGACAATGCTTTTAGATGATGTTGTGGGTGATGGTGATGAGTAGATTAATGGTGATTCCAGTTTCATTTTTTTTTTTTTTTCAATTTTGGGTTTAGTTTTCTGGCGAATGATAATGTTGTTAGATGATGGTGTGGGTGTTGATTTGTGTATATGTTGTTAGTGGGTGTGGCTATGTTAAGGTGTTGTTTTCACGAAGTGGCTGTTGGTATTTTTTTAACATAAGGGTAAAATTGGTAGAGCAATGTTTGTTAACACCTAGTTAACTTTTGGACACTTGACATCCAATGGGGAGGGAGGTCATGATCACCCCTCTTGAAGTGTGGGTGAGAAAAAATGAACTCTATATTATGAGTAAGAGTTAATTCGAAATGAGCAATTATAAGCTCATGGATACTCCTATTGTGAAATCACAAACTCTTAGCCTTAATAAGTACCCTGAAACTCCATAAGATCAAGAAATTGATGATAAGTTCCTCATGTTAGTACCATATAGAGTCTCATGTACATTGTGATATGTACAAAGTCTATCATTAGTTACGTCGTAAGATTGGTGAGTAGACATCAATATTGTAGGGAAAAATACAGTCAACGCAGCGGAAGCGAGACTAAAAAGGGGTTTTAGTACAGTTTAAAATTTTTCCATATTTGAACCTTAACCCTTTAATTAATTAAACATACGTATCAAAAAGTAACATATCTGTTGTCGCGTGATCCGATTGACTTGCGTCGATGGTAATCCGCAAGATCTTCCAATCCAATCACGAACGTGAATCACCTAGGAACGTGGTCTCCCTTTCTTTGAATTGCATACCTGAAGGATGGAAATCAAAATCTCTTCTCTTGATCGTTAGTCACAATAAATTCCAAGAGATTACAAAGAATGTTCCGGTCACTTTTGAATTCACAATCGTTAGATCGAAACTCGCGTGAACCTTATTCGAAATTGTGCACAAAACCTTTTGGTGTAAAAGTTACCAGTGCACTATTTGTAGGGAAAAAATAACAAAAGTAGTACACGCAGCGGAAGCGATACTAAAAACGATTTAGTGACTTTTAAAATTTTTTCCTTTATGAACCTTAAACCCTTTTAATCAATAAACATGCATATATATTAACAAAAGTAAATTACCTTTAGTCGCGTGATCCGATTGACTTACGTCGATGGTAATCCGCAAGACCTTCAATCCGAGCACGAACGTGGATCACCTAGGAGCGTGGTCTCCCTTTTCTTTGAATTGCAAACCTGTGAATGGACCAAACAAAAACTTTCTTTTCTTTGTTAGTCACAAAACAATCAAAAGAATGTCAAAAATTATTCCGGTCACTTTTGAGTTCTCAATCTAATGATCGAAACTCGCGTGAACCTAGATCGATATCGTATACACAAGCTTATTGATGATTAAGCAATAGTATACTATCAAAGAATAATCTCACACTCCTTTTTGTCTTTTTAGAATAAAAACTCTCTTGGAATTAAGAAGAAGAAGAAAGAAATAAAAACTCAAGCACCATTCATTGTGGTGGCCGAATTCTATAAGTATGCTTATATAGGTGGCCAAAATTTCTTCCTTCTTTCCTTATAGGGTGGCCGAATTCTCTATGTGCTTTTGCCTAGGGTTGCCGCAATTTTCCTCTACAAAAGAGGAGTTGTATTGCACCCAAAAAACACATGTCTTTTAAGACTTCAAACCCTAATCCAACTCTTTTATTTTTATTCTTTTATTTTGACTAAATAAAAAGACTCCTTATTTGATTAAATAAATAAAACTAATTTATTTATTTACTTATCAAACAAGTCTTTTACTTTTAGGAAAGATTTGTTTCTTTAATTAAACAATTAATCAATAAATTAATTAATTCTTATTTAATTAAAACAAATGAAACAAAATAATATTTTTAGGTTAAAACATTAACCTAGCCGCCCCACTTATATAAGATTGGGCCTAATATTATTTTCCTATTTCATTTAATCCATTGGACTTTAAATAAAAAGCCCACATGTGAACCAGACCCATTCTTACTAAAAGAAACAAGCCCACATGTCTTTCATTAATATATTAATATAATTGAGCAGCCCATTACTTAAATAATGTGCAAATTATATTCTTAATATATTAAATGCAATTCTAGATGGACCCTTAAATTGGTCCGGTAGAATATATCAAGTGATCCATGCAAGTCCGTGTGGATTGGGGATCTTGGCGGGCCATCTAAATTTAAGCTTCAATAGACATAACCTAATCACAATCAACAAATGATTCACTTAGGTCCGATCCATTAATTTTAACTCATTCCACTAAAGAGCTAAAACTGAACTCTTAAATAAAGATAGAAAAGGAAGATGCTCCTCATTCATACCCTAGACAATCATATTGGAGATAGTGTATCCTCGTGATTAATATCAGTAATCGCCAAGAGTTCATAGACCGCCTATAACTCTCCAAGTTACCATATTTACTCATATGACCACGTTTTGAACTTGGATATTTTGACTTGTCCAGAAGCCATGTTTTCAATAGACACTATCGAAAACTCAACGTTGAGATTTAATATCCAATTACCTCAAAACATCCATATGATAATATTATACTCTCATTTATTAAATGGAGCCACGATGTCCATATCTATAAATGAAGTCCTCTATCGATTAACAAATGAATATCACCAAACTATCGAGGATAGACTATGCGATATAATCGTACTCATTGATAACTCAAATGATATCACTTGCAACCATAAGTCCATCATTTATCTCAGGATTAAGATAGACTCTCCGATTGTCCTGATAATGAAAAGACTATTATCTACTGACGGTTCTAGATAAAGCTTTTCATTGTGATCCAGTTCAATGCACCCAGTGCACTAGATCCTTTTGCTCGAAGACACTCCGATGATTTTAGACTCATCATATCTCATTTGATCCCACTCAAATGCTAGCAAAAGAATTCTACAACTTTAACAAGATAAAGGTGCCCAACCTTTAACTTAAGTTGTGAACATTATTCAAGACTAACTAAAGAATTGTGTCTACCACATACATATCCAGATGTACGAACAATTCTTCTTTTCCCATAGTCTTTAGACCTTATGATTATTTACTTTGACAATTATAATATAAACTATAAATGCTATACGATTTGTTAAACCAGAAATCACTTTATTAATATGAAAAAGATTGTTAATTACAACATTACACTCTTGCTATTGAGCATAATCCTAACAATCTCCCACTTGCGCTATAGCAAATGTGTCATATCTCTCAAGCCCATATTCTCTAGATGCCCATCGAAACTCTTCTGAGGTAGAGCCTTTGTGAAGGGATCCGCTAGATTTTCTGCTGACGCGATTTTGGTAATCGTCACGTCACCTCTTTGAACAATCTCCCTTAAAAGATGATACTTTCTTTCAATGTGTTTACCTCTCTTGTGACTTCTTGGTTCTTTCGAATTAGCCACTGCTCCACTGTTGTCACAGTAGATAGTGATCTGCTTATTCGCACTAGGAACCACTTCTAAGTCAATCAAGAATTGGCGGAGCCAAACAGCCTCTTTGGCAGCTTCGCATGCAGCAACATACTCAGCTTCCATGGTGGAATCAGCAATACAAGATTGCTTGATACTCCTCCATATAACTGCTCCTCCTCCAATAGTAAACACAGCCCCTGATGTGGATTTTCTGGAGTCAGAATCTGATTGGAAATCAGAATCTGTATACCCAACGGGAACCAAATCCCCTCCAGAGTATACAAGCATATTATCTCTCGTTCTCTTGAGATACTTGAAAATATGCTTGACTGCCGTCCAGTGATCAGGACCAGGTTTCGATTGAAACCTGCTAACTATGCCAACAGCAAAACAAATATCTGGTCTAGTACAGAGCATTGCATACATGAGACTTCCAACTGCCGAGGCATATGGAACTCTACTCATGAATTGCTCTTCATGCTCATTCTTAGGAACTTGTTCCTTAGAAAGCTTGATTCCATGTCTGAAAGGTAACATACCTTTCTTGGAATCCTGCATGGAAAACCTAGACAAGATTTTGTCTATGTATGAAGCTTGGGATAATGCAATCGTTCTATTCTTTCTATCCCTTATTACTTGGATACCTAGAATAAAACTTGCTTCTCCTAAGTCCTTCATATCAAATTGTTTTGCTAACCATTCTTTTACTGATGTCAATACACCTACATCGTTTCCAATGAGTAGTATATCATCAACATAAAGAATCAGGAAAACCAACTTGTCGCCTTTAATCCTTTTGTATACACAAGGTTCGTCAGGATTCTGAATAAATCCAAAACCTTTGACAGCTTGATCAAACCTTATGTTCCAGGATCTGGATGCTTGCTTTAATCCATATATGGATTTCTGCAACTTGCATACCTTATCCACTTGGCCCTTTTCAATGAATCCCTCTGGTTGCATCATGTAGATGCTTTCGTCAAGACTTCCATTTAGGAAAGCTGTCTTGACGTCCATTTGCCAAATCTCTAGATCTAAAGATGCTGCAATGGATAAGAGTATCCTAATGGATTTAAGCATGGCCACAGGAGAGAAGGTTTCCTCGTAATCGATACCTTCTTTCTGTGTATACCCTTTAGCTACCAATCTAGCTTTAAAGGTTTCCACCTTTCCATCCATACCTCTTTTCCTCTTGTATACCCACTTGCACCCAATGGGTTTTATCCCTTTAGGCAAGTCTACAAGGGACCAGACTTTGTTATCGAACATAGATTCAATCTCGGATTGCATTGCCTTTTGCCAATGGCGACTATCAACATCCTCCATAGCTTCCTTGTACGTATAGGGATCATCGTCGTCCGGGAGATTCTCCACTGATTCTCCCAGACCGATGTATCTTTCGGGTTGTGTTCTAACCCTCCCACTACGACGAGGAATGGTAGGTTGTTGATCTTGTGTTGGATCGGAACTTACAATTGGGTTAGGTTGTGTAACCTCTCGTGGAATTGTATCTCCTGACATCTCATTCAGGACAATTCTACTTCTAGGCACAAAATCATTCATATAGTCCTTTTCCAGAAATTTAGCATTTGTCGAAACAAATACTTTAAGATCTGAAGGACTATAGAAATAATATCCTTTAGTTTCTTTTGGATACCCTACAAATATACATGTTTCTGAACGGGACTCCATCTTTTCTGTCTTTCCTTTTAACACATGCGCAGGACAACCAAATATCCTTAAGTGTTGTAAACTAGGCTTGCGCCCAGTCCACAACTCATGCGGTGTTTTAGGAACAGACTTAGATGGTACATCGTTTAGAATGTATATAGCAGTTTGTAAAGCATATCCCCAAAAAGAAATAGGAAGCGTTGAATAACTCAACATAGACCTAACCATATCCAAAAGAGTTCTATTTCTCCTTTCTGCTACCCCATTTGTTGAGGTGTACCTGGTGCAGAAAACTGAGAAACTATCCCATTATCAATAAGATATTGCTGAAACTCACCAGATAGATATTCTCCACCACGATCAGATCTCAAGATTTTTATGTGTTTCTCAAGCTGATTTTCCACTTCAGCTTTGAATGCTTTGAACATGTCAAAAGCATCCGACTTATGTCTCATGAGATACACATAACCAAATCTCGAGTAATCATCCGTGAAGGTGATGAAGTACTCATATCCACCTCTAGCTTGAATGCTCATAGGTCCACATACATCAGTGTGTATCAATCCTAAACATTCAGTGGCTCTTGCACCTTTGGCAGAGAACGTCCTTTTGGTCATTTTACCTTCCAAACAAGATTCACAAGTTGGTAGATCATCAACCTTTAAGTCACTCAAAGGTCCGTCACATACCAATCTTTTAATCCTATTAAGGTTAATATGACCTAAGCGTAAATGCCAAAGGTAGGTTTCATCTGTTGATAATTTTACTCTTTTATGATTAGGTTCCGTTATTTCTGTGTCTAACGAGTGAGAGATATTTCTATGCAAAAAGTATAGACCGTTTTCCAATGTACCTTGGCAAATAATTTTGTCATTCTTACTAATAATAAAAACTTTATTAAAAGTAATCGAATATCCAAATTTATTTAAACAAGAAACTGAAATTAAATTCCTCTTGAATTGAGGTACATAATAAACGTCTATCAAATCTAAATGCCTTATAGAATCCAAATAAACTCTAATATCTCCCACTGCACTTGCAGACACTAACGTTCCGTTGCCCAAGCGCAAATTGATTTCATTCTTACTCAGCTTTCTCCTTTCTTGAAACCCCTGCAAGGAATAACAAACATGATTAGTGGCTCCTGAGTCTATGATCCAAGAATCTGTAGAATCAGCCAAAAAACATGTTTCAAGATAATTCAAATTACCTTCTTCCTTCTTGTTCTGGGACTTTGGGCAATTTCTCTTCCAATGTCCCTTTTCACCACAAAGGAAGCATTTCCCTTTGATCTTGGTTACTTTCTTGGTCTCCTTCTTGATAGGCCCAAGTTGCTTTTTCTTCTGTTGTTTCTTGACCTTTTGACGGGCCTTAACAGTAGCAACTTTACCAACCATATGAATCTCTTGACCTTTGCCTTTCACAAGGATCTTTTCAGCACTTTGAACATCTTGCATCAGGCCTTGTAAGGTGTATTCCTTTTTGTTCAAAGTGTAGTCCAATTTGAACTGATCAAAGGAATCTGACAATGAATTGACAACCATATCAATCTTTGTCTCACCATCTATCTCAGCGCCATGCAGTTCAGCAATGTTGAGATGTGCTATGACTTTCATCATGTGATCTTTCACAGCCTGTCCAGGTTTCATCCTAAGATTCATAAAAGCAGTCACTGCCTCTCTCTTAGTCGTCCTAGACTTCATAGCAAACATCTCCTCTAGAGACATCATTATATCAGCAGCGGACTCCATTCCTTCATGCTGCTGTTGCAACACGTCGGAGATAGTGGCCATAATGTAACATTTTGCCATATCATCTGAAGTCTTCCACTGCTCATACTCATCTCTATACATTATGCTAGATTCATTATTAGGAGCAGGTGGTTTAGGAGTAGTTAGAACAAACTTATGTTTTTCACTTTGCAGCAACAACCCAATTTTCCTTTTCCATGTGACATAATTATCTCCAGTTAAAGTGTTATCTTTCAGGATGTTCATAAGTGATGGGGTCATGATTTCTGAATTAAAACAAAACATATATAAGTAAATAATCATGATAAAGCACTTTTAAATATTTATCTTGAATTAAATAAATAACTCAATCATAAAATTCAACGGTGATCTAACACCCATAAATGTTACGCCTCCTTTGGGAGTTCGCACCATTTACTAGTTAGACTAGGTCCCACCTAATTGTTAACATAACAACCAGCGTTTTCAATTTTAGCCTTGCAATTTTACTGACAAGAACTCTTGGGAGGATATCAATAAAATTACATTGAGTGTGTTACCAAGATATCGACCCTCAATTTTCTCTCACGAAAATCCCTCCTTGGGGAGTAGATCTCGTTTGAGTCCATTGTCTAGTCTATCCTTGTAAGGAAGTATGTTGCTAAATTCCATTCATGGACGCCCCTTGGGGGGATTACCAATAAATAATAAAGCTCAACTAACCTTGGAGGCCATAGGTGTTACAAAAACACCTTCTCCCACTCAATTATTTAAGGCGTGTGATTAAATCCCATAGAATGATTTACCGAGTTATCTAGATGCCAATTTAGATACCTAAATCATTCAATGCATGTTCATACCAAAAGAGATATATGCGTGGCACTCCTATTCTATATGTCATGTTATCATACAATAACAAATATTGTAATATTTAAGCATAAATTAAATAGCAACAACTTTGGCCCATCCTAGAAAAACAAGTAAATTACAATTGTTAGGAATACAAGATCTTCAGGTGGCCCATCAACCATACGCTCATCCTTCGGCCCAACCCACGGGCGAGCACAACTCACAACCCCACTAAGGGGCTGCCGTGCGCAGCCCATGAGGACTCCAGGGCTGCCGTGCGCAGCCCACCAAGCTTGGGCTTGCCATGCGCAGCCCAATCCACTCCTAGGGTGCGCACGGTGCTCGTTCATGGTTCCGGTTGCTTCATTTTGCTTCGTGTCTTCGAATCTTCAAGACCTAAACATATTACGGCAGTATATATATAATAAATACTGCAGTATTAATTTTTTTTTTTTTTTTATTCACTGCAGTATTTTTACAAACAAAAACTGCACATACAAAAATAAAAATAAAAAATCTGCAGTAACCCTAAAAAAATACTGCACATATAAAAAAAATAAAACCTAGCAATCTACCAAGAAGGAATTATGGCGATAATAGACCACCCTTCTTGTTACAACTCCGAAACAAAAATTACATTGAAAATCTAGGGCCAAAATCGAGCAATAACAAACCACATAAAACATATATAAATCCATACATCACATGTAATTATATATTTGAATACCTAGAGTGCCATCTCTTTCTAAACATGCATAATCACAATAAAAAGAAATAGATCCACGTATATATACGTTAATTAATTAAAAGGGTTCAACCTAGGCTCTGATACCAATTGTAGGGAAAAATAATAAATAAAAGTGGTAAACGCAGCGGAAGCGATACTAAAAACGATTTAGTGACTTTTAAAATTTTTCCTTTATGAACCTTAAACCCTTTTAATCAATAAACATGCATATATATTAACAAAAGTAAATTACCTTTTGTCGCGTGATCCGATTGACTTACGTCGATGGTAATCCGCAAGACCTTCAATCCGAGCACGAACGTGGATCACCTAGGAGCGTGGTCTCCCTTTTCTTTGAATTGCAAACCTGTGAATGGACCAAACAAAAACTTTCTTTTCTTTGTTAGTCACAAAACAATCAAAAGAATGTCAAAAATTATTCCGGTCACTTTTGAGTTCTCAATCTAATGATCGAAACTCGCGTGAACCTAGATCGATATCGTATACACAAGCTTATTGATGATTAAGCAATAGTATACTATCAAAGAATAATCTCACACTTCTTTTTGTCTTTTTAGAATAAAAACTCTCTTGGAATTAAGAAGAAGAAGAAAGAAATAAAAACTCAAGCACCATTCATTGTGGTGGCCGAATTCTATAAGTATGCTTATATAGGTGGCCAAAATTTCTTCCTTCTTTCCTTATAGGGTGGCCGAATTCTCTATGTGCTTTTGCCTAGGGTTGCCGCAATTTTCCTCTACAAAAGAGGAGTTGTATTGCACCCAAAAAACACATGTCTTTTAAGACTTCAAACCCTAATCCAACTCTTTATTTTTATTCTTTTATTTTGACTAAATAAAAAGACTCCTTATTTGATTAAATAAATAAAACTAATTTATTTATTTACTTATCAAACAAGTCTTTTACTTTTAGGAAAGATTTGTTTCTTTAATTAAACAATTAATCAATAAATTAATTAATTCTTATTTAATTAAAACAAATGAAACAAAATAATATTTTAGGTTAAAACATTAACCTAGCCGCCCCACTTATATAAGATTGGGCCTAATATTATTTTCCTATTTCATTTAATCCATTGGACTTTAAATAAAAAGCCCACATGTGAACCAGACCCATTCTTACTAAAAGAAACAAGCCCACATGTCTTTCATTAATATATTAATATAATTGAGCAGCCCATTACTTAAATAATGTGCAAATTATATTCTTAATATATTAAATGCAATTCTAGATGGACCCTTAAATTGGTCCGGTAGAATATATCAAGTGATCCATGCAAGTCCGTGTGGATTGGGGATCTTGGCGGGCCATCTAAATTTAAGCTTCAATAGACATAACCTAATCACAATCAACAAATGATTCACTTAGGTCCGATCCATTAATTTTAACTCATTCCACTAAAGAGCTAAAACTGAACTCTTAAATAAAGATAGAAAAGGAAGATGCTCCTCATTCATACCCTAGACAATCATATTGGAGATAGTGTATCCTCGTGATTAATATCAGTAATCGCCAAGAGTTCATAGACCGCCTATAACTCTCCAAGTTACCATATTTACTCATATGACCACGTTTTGAACTTGGATATTTTGACTTGTCCAGAAGCCATGTTTTCAATAGACACTATCGAAAACTCAACGTTGAGATTTAATATCCAATTACCTCAAAACATCCATATGATAATATTATACTCTCATTTATTAAATGGAGCCACGATGTCCATATCTATAAATGAAGTCCTCTATCGATTAACAAATGAATATCATCAAACTATCGAGGATAGACTATGCGATATAATCGTACTCATTGATAACTCAAATGATATCACTTGCAACCATAAGTCCATCATTTATCTCAGATTAAGATAGACTCTCCGATTGTCCTGATAATGAAAAGACTATATCTACTGACGGTTCTAGATAAAGCTTTTCATTGTGATCCAGTTCAATGCACCCAGTGCACTAGATCCTTTTGCTCGAAGACACTCCGATGATTTTAGACTCATCATATCTCATTTGATCCCACTCAAATGCTAGCAAAAGAATTCTACAACTTTAACAAGATAAAGGTGCCCAACCTTTAACTTAAGTTGTGAACATTATTCAAGACTAACTAAAGAATTGTGTCTACCACATACATATCCAGATGTACGAACAATTCTTCTTTTCCCATAGTCTTTAGACCTTATGATTATTTACTTTGACAATTATAATATAAACTATAAATGCTATACGATTTGTTAAACCAGAAATCACTTTATTAATATGAAAAAGATTGTTAATTACAACATTACACTCTTGCTATTGAGCATAATCCTAACACTATTGAAATAAGAACAATCTCTTCTCACTTTTCTCTTGGCTGAAAATAATCACACTAGTTTCAGAGTTGGATTTTATTTTTCTCAAGCAAAAGAAATAACTCTCAAGTCCAAGACCTAGGGTTTACCAAATTCTATATCAGGAATATATATATATATATATATATTTGCCGCAAATTACTTGCCAAAATATATATATATATATATATAGGGACAATCTATAGAACACCGGTGTTTCTATACACCTTTAAAAAAAAATCCAGCTCATCAAATCTTGACCCTTGATTTGTCCAACTTTCACATCTAATGGTTATGTTTTAAAGTTGTTGTGATTTCCTATGCATCCTAATATTACCTTCTTAGCTGGTCACAAAACATAATGACCGTTTGTTCTTCACAAAACCCAATAGTTACCGTTTTTAATTTTCCTCCTTCCCAACGCAATTTTCTTCTCCTTTCCAAATCCAACTCTTTTTATTTAAACGTACAAAAACACTTCTTCTCCTTTGCAAATCCAACTCTTCTACGTACAGAAACACTTCTTCTCCTTTGCAAATCCAACTCTTCTTCTTCCCAACGCTATCTTCTTCTTTAACTTTTCTGGTTTACCAGCGCAAAAATTGTTGTGAACTTTTATTTGTTACCAGGTCAAACACTTCAATCGAACATTCGTCTTTCTGATTGGTGTTTCGTTATGGTGTTCAGACTCAAATGCGTTCGTATTAAAATCTCGTCTACAACCTATTCTTTTATGCTTCATCAAGTTTGATCTCACTGGTAAACATCCACTTCAATCGATCATGCATCTTGCTCATTGGTGTTTCGGTCTGGTGGTCTGACTCGTCTAATTGCGTTCGTATTGAAATCTCGTCTCCAACCTACTCTTTTTTGCTTCATCAAGTTTGATCTCACAGGTATGTCTCATCCATGGCTTTTTTCGGTTAGCTTCAAATTCAATATGAATTAGCTTATTGTTTGAATTGTTCTTTTTGTCAGTAAGCTTTGAATTCAATATGAAATTACTTATTGTTTGAATCTTTCTTTTTATCTCATCTCTACAACACATCCATACGGTTGTTTTGATTAGTTTTGAAATCAATATGAAGTTTAATTAGTGTTCGAATTCGTAGAATGAATAATGTTTTCCTGTATGTAATTTTTTTTGTATGTTATCTTTATAGTGATATTTCTATAATTGCTATAATTTCTATGCTGAAAGATGCATGTTCAAAATGTCGGTGTTTCCTCGCATCAATATTATTTTCTGTTTGCTATTACTTTCATTATCCTTCGATCAACACATTTTTTTGCGATTAAAATTTTACTTATACTTCGATCATCCTGTTTTGACTTTGTATAGTAATGGATGGGAGTGGATCGCAAAGTAAGCCTGACAACAAGGAAGGATTGTTTTTCACACCAAATAATATGTGTTCTACTGGGGTGAATTCTGTGCAATTTTCGTCATGGGAAGGTAGTGGCAATCAAGATGTTGATATCAATCAGATCAAAAATATGAAATTTGATTCTGTGGATGATGCAAGGTCATTTTATCTTGGTTATGCTAGGGGTAATGGGTTTGGTATAAGAGCGACAAACTTGGACCATGACCGTGAAGGTAGAGTAGTAAGGAGAAAGTGGGTTTGTGATAAGCAGGGATCAAGAAGGGAGGAGTATTTGACCAATAAAGATAGGAAACGCAAGCCAAGGCTGCAGACAAGACAAAATTGCAAAGCTTGTTTCTCAATTGGCCTAGACAGTGATACGTTAAAGTACAGCGTAAGGGTATTCATGGATGATCATTCACACAAACTAGCAACTTTTCGTGAGGTTTCATTCCATCGATCTCACAGAAACTTAGATGAGGGTGACTATGCCCAAATTGACGCCATGGGCAAAAACTGCATAAGAGGTTGTCAAACATTTGAGTACATGGTTGACCAGAAGGGAGGATACTCCAAAATTGGATTCACTCAGAAGGACATGTATAACAAGATTGCTAAGTTAAGACGATCTAAAGCTTTTGAAAGCGATTCACAAGCGGCAATTTCGTATCTCGAGTCAAAGGCATTTACTGAAGCAAACTTTTACTGCAGGTTTAACACAGATGATGATGATAGGCTTGCTAATATATTTTGGAGGGACTCCCATTCTCTATTTGAGTACAAGTGCTTCGGAGATGTTCTTGTTTTTGATACCACTTACAAGACAAATGCCTATGGCAAGCCTTTGGTTTTATTTGTCGGTGTCAACAACCATAGTGCAACTTGTGTATTTGGTGCTGCACTTTTGTTAGACGAGACTTTTACTTCATACAAATGGGCCCTTACTAAACTCATGGATTCAATGGGCAGCAAGCATCCCCTTTCTATAATGACGGACGGAGACGAAGCAATGCGACAGGCAATCGATGAGGTCTTTCCAAACTGTCAGCACAGGGTATGCGGATGGCATGTAGCAAGAAACGCATGTGCTCACATTAACGGCCCTAAGAAGTCATCAGCCTTTAGATCCTTCATCTTTGACCACATAGACGAGGACAAATTCGATGAATGTTGGAATGAAATGATAAAACAACACGGTCTGGAAGACAACGTTTGGGTTAATATGATGTACGAAAAGAGGCATAGATGGGCAGAAACATATTCCAAGGGCCATTTTTTTGCCGGAATGCGCAGCACTCAAAGATCAGAGTCAATGAATAATTACATGAAAGAATATGTTTGCAGCCGTGAGAAATTGTTCGACTTATTCCCTCAAATCGACAGGGCACTCATGAGGTTAAGAAACAATTTCTTTACTGACGAATATGCTTCAAACACTAAGAGTCCAGTTATCTTAAGCCACACGAAGGCGTTGGAGAAGCATGCATCTTCCATCTACACTTATCGTATCTACTGTGACAATACTAAAGAGATCAACGATTCAATAAAGTATTCACACTTTGCACCATGGAATGAGGAGAATGAAGTTGAATACGTTCTCACCGAATATGATTCTCCATATAAAAAGACTGTGAGTGTTTTTTACTATAGGGACAGAATTGATTTTCAGCAAGTCGTTGAGGATGGTGATTGGGATTCGTCAAAGCACAATCTGCCAGTACTTTCGTGTGAATGCAAGTTGTTACAAAATAAAGGAATTCCCTGCTGTCATATGTTTTATGTTATGAAAGTGGAGAACATTACAAAGATTCCAGAGTCCTTGATATTTAAGAGGTGGACGAAGTCAGCTGCAGATGACGTTCGTATCCATCTCCAGCCCGACGATGACTGTTCGAAGAGTGTTGATATTGCCCGGTTCGCTTCATTGAGTGCAGAGTGCAATTATATCTATCACCGTGGGAGCCAAACCAAAGAAGGTTTCAATTTGATTAAAAGGGAACTCAATATTCTAAGAAATACTCTGCAAGGGTTGGATGATGAGTTCCGAAATAATTGCAACAAAAATGGTGATGATTCTAGTACAAAGAGCCAAATTTTAAAAGATCCAAATGTTGTGAAGACCAAAGGCAGACCCACTGGTCCGACTGCACCTACTACACCAGCAGGCAAGCCGTAAAAGCGTAAAAGACCAAATCAGTGCCGTATATGCCACATTTCTGGGCATGACTAGCGTAATTGTCCAAAAAGAGAATCAGACAGTTAGTCACTTTCATTAGTGTTTTGGGTTGACGATGCATTTGGATTTTTTTCGTTTGTCTTGTTTGTTATATGTATTTGGTTGTCACTGGGTTGTTATTTAATTCTCATGAATGTTAGTTACTTTTGTTATTGTTTGTTGTGTTGATAATTCTGTTTGAGTTGTTTGTTGTATGATTTTAATTGACATGTACTTTCTTTGATTTATGGATTTTGAGCTGGACCACAAGGACACATAATTTTCTATATGCAAATTATGTGTCCATGTGGTCTAGATGACTTCCATTGAAATTTAACTGGGCCACTGGGCCACAGCGAGCCATGTGGTTTGCATATTTTGTACTAGGCCACAATGAGCCAATATGTTTAAAGAGGTTGTTCGTAAATGTAAAAGTTTTAGATTATGTTTAGAGAATGACGATCGAATTAAATAATTATGTGTCTAAAGCCGAACAACTGCTTCAAAGACGGCCAAGAAGTTTTTAATGATTATAAAAGTTGCCATATGCATAGTTAACCAAAATTATCCTCCAACTGTTTTGTGGTGTTCTCTGCTCGTTTTCCTCTGCTTTTCTTTGTTTTATCATGTTTTGTTTTTCTCCTTTCCCAACTGTGTCTGGTTTTTGCCGGCTTATGGCGCCTTGTTTGGGCTTTTTCAAAAAAAAAAAATTATCCTCCAACTGAAAACCTGGACTTACCTTACCTCTGATTGCAATTAATAAGGTATGTAAGGATTCCCGGTTTGTTGATTGGCTTATTTCGTGGGCAAACCACAAGTTGGGGTTTGGTTGTAAGGGTAGTCTAAGTGATTTGTTGAAGATCAAAGACCCTTTCCAAGACCTCAAGAGGACAAGCACCAAAGGTATATCTAGTGCTTACTTTGCCTTGAAGAGATATAGTTGCACACACACACAACATGCATAACTCTTATTCTTGAATGTTGTGTTTATATTTTGTGTGCATTGTGCTTTATTGATTATTCAATATCTCTTCTTGCATTTAATTGATTGCATCTTGTTCTATGAAATGCATGACATGATAGGCATTATGATGCATTCAATACCCACACGTGCACTTCATGTATGTTAGTCTTAAGTGTGGTGTAATTCGTTTCCATTTGTGTGATCGGAAACGTCCGCGCTTGCACGATGGTGTGCTTGTCTTAGCGCGATGGTTGACCACTTGAGAAGATCTCATTCTTCTCTTGGATAAGTGGTAGCTTTAGTTTGGTTGGGTTGATTGGAGTAAGGTGTCTAGTTTCAAAAGATTGGATTTCAATGTTTTAAGTGTTTTCAAAACTGACCTTTGCATGGTCGTGTGACCATAGCTTTTTACACAAAACTTCAAAATGAGTTTTGAAAATTTCTGTACAAACTAGACACCCATACCTTTCCAACGGTATATTATTCGTAATATTTCATGACCGTTTGGATTGGTTTTGAAATTTCCAAAGTGACCACTAAAACAGGGCATCACAGCTGTTATCCGAATCTGACCTTTGGTCACTCAAATGACCATAAATTTTTCTACAGTTATCCAAATCATGTTTTGTTAATTGTAGTAGAAAGTAGACTTCCATACCTTTCCAACGGCATATTATATGAAAGGTTTCGATGTCGTTTGGTCATGTTTTGAGTCGCTTGAAAATCAAGCTTTGTGCTGTGACGCCCGCCGCGGTTTCAGTGCCGCAGTTTTTGCAACCGCGGCAGTCGAGCCACAGAGCAACCGCGATAGTGTGATTCAGGGGCAAAATTGTCTTTTCACTTGCCCTATTCTTGATGTCTATAAATATCACACTTTCTCATTATCTGAACAAGTTCTTGACTCTTAAGAACCCTAAACTTCAAAGTTAGATTTTGAGAGAAAATCAAATCAAGAATTCACCTTTAACCACTCAAATCAAACCCCTTTTGCATCAAATTTCATATTGCATCTCCTATGTCTATATAGAGTGCATCCATGTATGGGTTTGCATCATCACAACTTGCTTGGTAAGATTTTGATTAATTTCATCTTATTTTAGTATTTTAAATACCAAGCCATCTCTTTTAAATTACTTGTATGTTTTAGATCATATGCTAAATACAAGAAAAGAGATTATTTGTGATGTATTGATTGAGTGTTGTTTGTGATAGCTTTGTATCTAGGATTGGTTATCCTTTACTTAGCTAAAGTTATATGCCATGTCATATAGCTACATGTGATATCTAGGATTGATTATATTGTCATCTTATAATCCTAGGTAAGCATTTAGAGTACCCTAGCTCTTATTGCAATATTTGGATATCATTGCATATTCACATAGGGTTGTTTGATCTCTTAGGAGATTGTAAGTCTTGTGTGATAGACCGGGATTAGGTCGGACACCGGGATTAGGTGGTCACATGAGCAAATTGGACTAGGTCCACTTTTACAGGCCTGCGGGTAGTGGTAGCGGGATATTGGCCGGGATTAGGCCGTCAAACCTGGATTAGGTTGTATACGTTATCACAATTAGTGGATTCGAGGTTCGAGTGTGGCGCACTTACCTGCCCGTGGTTTTTCCCGTGAGGGTTTCCACGTAAAAATCAAGTGTCGTTTATATTTCCGCACCATATTACACTTGATTATTATATTGTCTAGTTTGGGGCATTTTCGTAAATTTGACTAAAAACGAAAATTGGGTAAAAAGCGTAAAATCTATTCACCCCCCCTCTAGATAGTTTTATACACACCGTGCTATAATTAGTTTCAAGGTACAACATAAATAACCTAATATGAAGAACACAGTAATATGAATCTATAGAAACAATGCGATCACGTTAAATAAAATGAAATTACAGGAACCATAGTAATTTTACGTTACAGGGTATATAATATTTGATATTTTCGATTACTCCACACTACACATTGTATGGGCATTTACAAAGCAGCCAAAGAATGGCAATCGAAGATAGAAATATAAAAGCCCTAGTTTTCTGAATTGTTGCCCTTTTCTAAGCCAAATCAAACTCCAACACCCGAACACGATTTGTTAAGCCCATATTTTCGCTTTTGTAGAACCGATGAAGTTGTTCCGACCTATGAAATTCCCTTTGTAACCTCTGCAATTCTTCATTCAATGAGATATCAGCTGGGATAATTGTAACCGGTACTTCAGGACCCAACCATTTGAAGTAATTGCATCCACCAAATTCTTTATGTAGTTTAAAACCAGAAAGAAATGTAAGCTCTATTAGTTCATAAATCAATCTATATAAGTATAAATTAAAATAGTCACTTATAGTTCACTAACCTTTCCTTTGGAACACCCTTCGAATAGTCTCTTATAGTTCCAAGGTGTTATGGCTAGATATTCTCTCAATGGTAGCCCACATTTGCATTTTCCCTCCCCATACCCACGTACGTTTGAAGAAGAGGAAGATGACATTAACAAAACCTTTTATTGTGCAAGTGAGAGAATATGAATAAAACCTTCCCCAACTAAACAAACAAATTGCAACTACTACTATTTTTCAATAAAAAAAAGCTATCATAATAGCCAGATTTATCTAATTTTCAAAAATAACAATCTAAAAGTCAGATCAAGTGCATGCAAACACTAATTACACAAGTATAATATCGCGGAATAAGATTATATATAAAATTTAAACAAGTTCAAACTTAGTTGCAGCTATAAATTAAGACAATTTTTTTAAATACAACAGTCGGGTTGACTTTAAACAAATTAAAAATCATGAAAACGTGGCTACACCATCTAGGTATGAACGCGATAAACCAGCACACCATTATCAGACATAGTCGAGTATAAATTTTCATCTTTGCGTCTTCTAATTACATATGAAAACCAATAATCATCACAACAAATTGTAATATATTAAATCGAAATTATTAAATTTCAAAAATATTAATCCGAAGTTATGAAATAACAGAAAAAAAATGTAACCAACCTGGCGGGTGTTGTAGATTGTTTGAAGATCGATGGATGTACACAGCAGACGTGAGAGAGAGAAAGAGAGAGAGAGATAGACAGAGAGAGAGAGAAAGAGAGAGAGATATAGACAGTGAGAGTGAGAGAGAGAGAGAGAGAGAGAGAGAGAGAGAGAGAGTTTTAGGGTTTCTAAATGTTTTATTTATGTTGTTTAGAGTTTTAGGTTTTTTTATTGCACCATAAAACATAAAACATTATCTCAAATGATGAATTTATTGCACATGTTTATTCCTCTTTCATTTCTTTAATATCCCGAATCCATTTAAGAATAAAAATAAAATAAAATAAAATAATGTTTTATCTTCCCTATCATATGACTGTCCAATTATTGTCCTCATATGCAAATAAAATGTTGAATGCACAATCATAGTGTAATGTTTATATCAAAGGATATCAATGTTATACCTATATCATATGATTCCCCTCCCATATGCACACAATACTACAAATGACGAGTTAACATATATTAGTTACCGAATTATTCGTATATGTGTACAACAAGTCAAATCATTTTCCCATATAGTCATTCATATTAATTGAAATTTATTAGTTATAACGGTAGTACAAATCGTTGTCCGACTATCCAATTGTTGTCCCCATATTCAAATAAAGTGTTGAATGCACATTCATAGTGTAATGTTTATATCAAAGGATATCAATGTTATACATATATCATATAATTCCCCTCCCACATGCACACAATACTACAAATGACGAGTTAACATATATTAGTTACCGAATTATTCGTACATGTGTACAACAGGTCAAATCATTTTCCCATATAGTCATTCATATTAATTGAAATTTATTAGTTATAACGGTAGTACAAATCGTTGTCCGACTATCCAATCGTTGTCCTCATATGCAAATAAAATGTTGAATGCACATTCATAGTGTAATGTTTATATCAAAGGATATCAATGTTATACCTATATCATATGATTCCCCTCCCACATGCACACAATACTACAAATGACAAGTTAACATATATTAGTTACTGAATTATTCGTACATGTGTACAACAGGTCAAATCATTTTCCCATATAGTCATTCATATTAATTGAAATTTATTAGTTATAACGGTAGTACAAATCGTTGTCCGGCTATCCAATTGTTGTCCCCATATGCAAATAAAGTGTTGAATGCACATTCATAGTGTAATGTTTATATCAAAGGATATCAATGTTATACCTATATCATATGATTCCCCTCCCACATGCACACAATACTACAAATGACGAGTTAACATATATTAGTTACCGAATTATTCGTACATGTGTACAACAGGTCAAATCATTTTCCCATATAGTCATTCATATTAATTGAAATTTATTAGTTATAACGGTAGTACAAATCGTTGTCCGACTATCCAATTGTTGTCCCCATATGCAAATAAAGTGTTGAATGCACATTCATAGTGTAATGTTTATATCAAAGGATATCAATGTTATACCTATATCATATGATTCCCCTCCCACATGCACACAATACTACAAATGACGAGTTAACATATATTAGTTACCGAATTATTCGTACATGTGTACAACAGGTCAAATCATTTTCCCATATAGTCATTCATATTAATTGAAATTTATTAGTTATAACGGTAGTACAAATCGTTGTCCGACTATCCAATTGTTGTCCCAATATGCAAATAAAGTGTTGAATGCACATTCATAGTGTAATGTTTATATCAAAGGATATCAATGTTATACCTATATCATATGATTCCCCTCCCACATGCACACAATACTACAAATGACGAGTTAACATATATTAGTTACCGAATTATTGGTACATGTGTACAATAGGTTAAATCATTTTTCCCATATAGTCATTCATATTAATTGAAATTTATTAGTTATAACGGTAGTACAAATCGTTGTCCGACTATCCAATTGTTGTCCCCATATGCAAATAAAGTGTTAAATGCACATTCATAGTGTAATGTTTATATCAAAGGATATCAATGTTATACCTATATCATATGATTCCCCTCCCACATGCACACAATACTACAAATGACGAGTTAATATATATTAGTTACAACAGGTCAATTCATTTTCCCATATAGTCATTTATGTACGTTATCAGTAATGTGTATAATTGTTCAATTCATGCATGGTCCCATGTTAAACTCACAGTATAATATTTTATATTTGCAATCAGAGTTGAATAAGATTGTATACGGTTACACATTACTGAACTATACTCTTAAGTTGTATGAAATTATGTCACACCGGTTTGGATTCCAAAGGGTCTGATTGGCACCAAATGCCAACAATTATGACTTATACAGATTCCAGGTGTTTAGCACTGAATTGAATGCCAAAAATTGTGACTATTCTTTATGTTTACTCTATATATATATTCACCAAATAACATTTTGTCTCCTTATCTACTCTTTCTCTCTACCCTTTCTCTCTGTGTATTTTAAATCTGATTTTTCTTTGTTTCTCCACCATGGAAAACCCTTCACCAACTTCGACAAAGAAAGTGAAAACTGACTCCAACTCATGCCATGATAATCAAGAGAAGATGGTTCGTGACATATAGAAACTGGAACGCGATATAACTGCAGTCAACCATAAGCTTTATCGCCACCCTGCTGTTGATCAAATCGATTTCAAACGTTTTACTGGAAAGGATGTATCTAGTGCTTACAATCTAGGTATGGAGGACGGGTTTAAGCTTTTTAAGGATTATATGAAGAAGGTTCATCCGGAAGGCAATTGGGATGTGGTTGACCAAAGTCATGCAAAGGATATGTTGAAGGACTGATGTAGTTTTTGGTACCTTTTTTTTTTCACTCTTTTGTTATGTAAAGTGCTTTTAATCACACCTTGGACTTTTTTTTTGGTTTCATGATCATGTTTTGTAAATTTCTTTTGTGTGTTTCTTCGTGAGAAGAACAAAGGTGTGTCTGTTTTTGTTTCTAATAATATAACGTCTTTATTACTTGTGTTTATTAAACTAATCGGTTTAGTTGCGTTTCTAAAACATACCTATTGATTGATCGATCGATATCTGGGTTGATTGGATTCAATGAATTTGAATTATTATTTCAGGACTAATTGATCGTCAACCATTAACGTTTACGTTTACAATTTGTTTTTGTTGAAACCGTAATACGATTTAATATTGCTTAATACAATTTTCTAATGATTATAATATTGTTTAAATAATTACTTGGAATGCAGATGAAGTAATCATGATCTCGATTTCCCATTAATCGTTTCAGATGAACCACCGCAATAAATTTTATAAATATTTATGTATTTACTACATTTTTTGGAGTGTAACTTTAAATTACCAAAAAGTTAATGTAATAGTCATCTCGTTTTCCTATTAATCTTTTCCTGTGAACCAACTTATTTAATATTTTTGTAATTCAATTGATTTTTTTGATGTGGAAACGAATACGAAGTGTTTCAATAATTATATTTTTACTTAACTCTGCAAATCCCTACAAAAACATTTCATTCAACTGTAATCCATCAAATCCATTGGATAGAGTGAAGGCGTATTTATTTATTACTATATCTTTTGTAGTGCAAGTTGATATTACCAACAACTATTAATCATCATCTCGTTTTCCAATTAATCTTTTCGGCTGAACCAACTTATTTAATATTTTTTAATTCAGTTGGTTTTTGTGATATGAAATCGAATTGAAATTGTTTTAATTATTATATAGAAACTGCTGTCAGCAAATCTTAGAAGAATATTTAATTCAGATTGCATCTATCAAATCCATTGGATATTGTGATGGCGGTTTGAATTTATTTGCTTCATTTTTCAAAATCATTAAATGAGTCCATCAAATCAACAGATTGACCATATCCAACCAGTTAATTGTGTAATTTTAGCATACGTTTATCAATAAATAAAATGGAACCCTAATCCCATTTGTTGCGTTCACAGACAGAGAGAGAGAATGAGAGAGGTATGTTTGGTTTAAGTGATCAACGACGTACAAATGGAATTAGGGTTCCATTTTAATTTATTTATAAACTGATAAAATTACATAATTAACCTTAACATTGACAAATCATAACTACATTTACACAATTTTCTGAGGATAACAAATTTGTACAGGTCCAATATCAACTGAATCATTTCCCTACGAAATTTGTTCAATGAATAGTCTGAAAACATCATGATCAGTATTTAAACTCAATTAAATCTTTATGTTTTGATAACCCAATATGCTGTAATTAATTGCCCAATGCATAATCAGTATTTAAAATCAATTAAAATCTTTATGTTTTGATAACCCAATAGACTGTAACTAATTGCCCAATGCATGATCAGTATTTAAAATCAATAGGCTGTAATTAATTGCCTAATGCGTGATCAGTGTTTAAAATCAATTAAAATCTTTATGCTGTAATTAATTACCCAATGCCCAATGCATTGCCTAATGCTTTACTGCCCAAGGTAGTTAAGTTAGGCTTTACTTTACTTAACTGCCTAATGCATGATCAGTATTTAAACTCAATTAAATCTTATGTTTTGATAACCCAATATGCTGTAATTAATTGCCATACAATACATGATCGGTATATGTTTTGATAACCCAATATGCTGTAATTAATTGGCCAATGCATAATCAGTATTTAAAATCAATTAAAATCTTTATGTTTTGATAACCCAATAGGCTGTAATTAATTGCCCAATGCATGATCAGTATTTGTATTAAATAGGAAGACAAAAAAATAGTATTGCTTTCTCCAAAAGCCAATATAGGTTTTTATTGCTTCGTATTGTATGGCAATTAATTACAGCATATTGGGTTATCAAAACATAAGATTTAATTGAGTTTAAATACTGATCATGCATTGGGCAGTTAAGTAAAGTAAAGCCTAACTTAACTACCTTGGGCAGTAAAGCATTAGGCAATGCATTGGGCATTGGGTAATTAATTACAGCATATAGATTTTAATTGATTTTAAACACTGATCACGCATTAGACAAAATGATCAATATTTGTATTAAATAGGAAGACAAAAAGATAGTATTGCTTTCTCCAAAAGCCAATATAGGTTTTTATTGCTTCGTATTGTATGGCCAGTTAATGTCTCCTTACTTGCCAAGCCAATTTCAACTCTTTTAATATCATTGCATTTTCTCCATTTAACATCAAAATCATGATTCCGTATTCTCATTAATAATAGTTATTATTTACTCTACATAGTGTAATATTTAAATGAGTAATGTATTTATATTTATATATCCTAATCAAAAATTATGTTTAAATAATTAATTTATTTAAGCGGTCAGCATTTCCTGAAGAAAAATTTTGTAATCGCAAACACCAAATCCATTGGATATTGTATAGACAGTTTGAATTATTTTTTTCAATGGATCTATCATATCAATTGAATTACGATCTGAAAATTTGTTCAAACACCATTACTTTTCAAGTATACTTTATACGATATTATATTCCTTAAGGTCATCTGCAATTACCTCCAACCCTCATGAAATCACCAGAAATACAATGACAATGATCAAACATACGATATTACACAACCAGTCAACCACACCATAAATGGTGAGAATAAAAACACCTAAACATCTTCAGAGATGTCAACACAAATTCAACAACACCTTTCTGGTGTGATTACAGACAAAAACCATTAAAAAAAAAAACAGATACAAAAACATATAAAAATAACAAAATAGTCATCACTTGTTCAAGATAAAAGAGTCATCACTTGTTCAACATTTCCTTTACATTATTTCCACAAACCTCATCGCAATTACCATCAGGTTTAATATTCTTCAAATAATCCTTAAGCAACTTGAAACCGTCCTCCATACCAAGCTGGTAGGAACCAGCAACATCTGAACCCGAAAAGGATTTGGACTTGATTTTCACAATAGATGGACAACGATAAATGGTGGTGGACAATTCATCTTGATGGTCTTTAAGACGTTGTATACCTCGTAGCAAATGTTCCCTCTCCAAACCCAGATTGTTGGAATCACCAACAACTGACCTCTGATATTTGCTACTGGCCAATGCTTCTAGACGATCATGAAGATGTTGGATAGTGCGTTCTAACTCTTCCCTAGTATAGATAATGACCTCTGCCATTTCTCGTTAGTTGCTTTCACATATAGAGAGAGAGAATGAGAGAGGTATGTTTGGTTGAAGTGATGAACGACGTACAAATGGGATTAGGGTTCCATTTTAATTTATTTATAAACTGATAAAATTACACAATTAACCTTAACATTGACAAATCATAACTACATTTAGGAGATATAAAGAACTGTTTTAAAAATTAACATACATTAGTTATAAAATTAACATACATAATGTGTCATGTTCACATAATCAAGTATATAGATTGAAATGTATTAGGTATAACGGTATTACAAATATATTGTTGTATGAAACTAATTATAGCACGGTGTGTATAAACCTATCTAGAGGGGGGGTGAATAGATTTTACGCTTTTTACCCAATTTTTCGTGTTAGTCAAAATTACGAATTTACCCTCAAGATAATATAAACAAGCAAGTGTAATATGGTGCGGAAATTAAATTAACACTTGAATTTTTACGTGGAAACCCTCACAGGAAAAACCACGGGCTATGTAAGTAAGCCACACTCGAACCTCGAATCCACTAAATGTGCAAACGATTACAACCTAATCCCGGAAGTAATCACACACCTACCTAATCCCGGTATGAGTGAACCTAGTCCAATTTGCTTGTGATCTAAGCAACCTAATCCCGATTGCTACACACAAGACTTACCTTCTCTTGAAGAGAATACAACCCTAAATGAATATGTGAAAATATCCAAAATGCAACATAGAGCAAGGGAAACCCTATATGCTTATCTAAGATGATTAATATGCAATTAAGAACAATCCTAGATATCAAAACTAAATGACATGTCAAATAGTTAAGCTAATCAATATCAAGCACAAAACCTAATATGCTAGCACAATACAACTTCTCAAACATACATCATACTAATCTCAATTTTGTATCCAAAGCATACAAAATAACAATCAAGTAATTAATTGAGATTGCTAGATAAATTAAACACAAAATATGTAAGATATTAGTGAAAAGCTTACCAAGCAAAGTATGATGAAGATTCCATGCAAGATGACATCTAGATAATCTAAGATGATGCTAGATGATGCTTGATGATCATGAAATTGTGTTTGAGTGATTAAAAATGAGTTCTTTGTGTATTTTTCTTCTCTTGAAAAATATCCTAAGTATGAAGCATGAATAAGAACTCTTGTAAGTGACCTAAAATCAAGTTAGCATATATATAGAGGCCATAAGTGAAGTGAGGTCGTTTTGAAATTTCGCCAGAAAAATGCTCTGTGCGCTGGTGGACCAGCGCTGGTGGACCAGCGCAGGACCAGCGCACAAGCCAATTTTGGCTTGAGCGCTGGACGACAGGCGCTGCCACCAGCGCCAGTCCAGCGGCGCACACCTGGGCGATTGGCGCTGGTGGCCGGCGCTGGTCCACACCAGCGCACGACCAGCGGTGCTCCACTGGGCGTTTTGCGCCGGTGAGCGGCGCTGGTCGACCGGCGCTGGTGGACCAGCGCACAGCCTACAATTTTGTCCCCACAAGCAATCATGCAAGGGAAACAAAAGTCAACCAATATGCATCCTAAAAGCCTAAATGCTATGATGTTATAAACACAAGATGCAATCATTAAATCAAGCAAGAAGAGATGTAAATAAGCATTTATGCACAACAAAAAGAAACACAACATACAAAGATTTGTAAAGTTCTGGAGGCGTGTTTAATATATAAAGCTAGAGGGGGGTGAATAGATTTTAGCTAATTATTACCCAATTTTCGCGTGCATGTCAATTTTACGAAAATACCCCTAACAAGTCAAATATACATACAAGTGTAATAAGATGCGGAAATAATAAATGACACTTGATGTTTACGTGGAAACCCAACCACTGGGAAAAACCACTGGCTGTTTAGTGCGCCACACTCGGAACTCGAAATCACTAATTGAAATGAAGTTTACAACCTATGTAGACCTCGTCTAACACTCCGGTCTGTAACCCCTCACTTCTACCCAGCGGGCCTTTATTAGCAACCCTATTCCAATTGCTTATGTGACCACCTGTTCCCGGTGTCTGACCTAATCCCGGTCAATCACACAAGACTTCAATCTCTCAAAAGAGATGCACAACCCTATGTGAATATGTATGAATATTCAATTAACAAACAAGGCTAGGGAACCTTAGATGCTTATCTAGGATGATGATATATTCAATTTAAATCAACCCTAGATATCAATTGCTAAATGACATGTCAAATAGCATAGATAGTCATAGATTATAAAAACCTAGATATCTATCAAAAACAACACTTAATCATTTTCATCACAAATAATCTCTAACTTGTATTTAGCATATGATCTAAAACATACAAGTAATTTAAAAGAGATGGCTTGGTATTTAAAATACTAAAATAAGATGAAATTAATCAAAATCTTACCAAGCAAGTTGTGATGATGCAAACCCATACATGGATGCACTCTATATAGACATAGAAGATGCAATATGAAATTTGATGCAAAAGGGGCTTGATTTGAGTGGTTAAAGGTGAGTTCTTTGTGATTTTCTTCTCTTGAAAAATGTTCTAAGTATGAAATCAGAAAATCAACTCACTTAATTGACCTAAAGTCAAAGTGGCATATATATAGGGTGTGAAGATGAAGTGTGGTCGTTTTGATAAGTGACACCACAATTTTGCCATGGACGCTCTACGTAGAGCGCTTTGTAGAGCCCCCTGCTCTGTTCTCGCGAGAAAAAAGAGGGGTGCTCTTTGTAGAGCGCTTTGTAGAGCGCCATCAGAGAGGTCGCTCTACGTAAAGCGCTTTGTAGAGCGCCTCTACAGCGCTCGAATTAAATCGATCAGGTCTGTACAGCGCCCAACGGGGGCTGTTCGTAGAGCGCTTTTGTAGAGCGCTTTTGGGAGCGCCCAGTGCAAAAATGCAATCCTAAGTCTAAGCATGACAAGGCAATTGGATATGCAAGATGCAATCAAACTAACATGCAAGAAGAGATGTTAATGAGCATTAAGGCACACAAATAAGACACACAACATACAAGGATTAAACATATGCATGAGTTGTGAGTGTGTGCAACTATCTCTTCAAGACAAGTAAGCACATAGAATTTTACCTTTGGTGCTTATCAACCTTGAGGTCTTGGGAAGGGTCTTGATCTTCAACTAATCACCTAGACTACCTTTACAACCAAACCCCAACATGTGGTTTGACCATGAAATAAGCCAATCAATTAAAGGGAACCTTACAATCTCCCCCTTTGGCTATTTCGTGACAAAACCACCACTCACAATGATTCCTCACAACAAAATAGAAACTACGGGTCTATAATGATATTCTACATTACAAAGAGATAAGATAAAATAAACTTGAAGTCTTCAATCTCTTGTAGAATAATCAATCCCTGAAAAACAAGGTTTCTATACTTTCCAATACAAGAAAAGGTGAGATGAATCAAGTGAGATCAAACAAGCATTTGCATTTAAGAATTTAAGTACAACATCATGCAATATATGTATGTACAAATGCTCCCCCTCAAAGGGTTACTCCCCCTCAATAAGTATTCTCCCCAACATGCACAATTGCTACTACAATTTGCAACTCCCCTTACCACAACCTACTCCCCCTTTTTGTCATGATATAGACAAAGGAGTAGTCCCCAATCGGGTCACTCAAGGCAAAGAGAGATAGTAGCATTCTAAATATTTGCATAATCAATATAAGTCACTTTATGCAATCTCAATTAATTGGAGAGAAACAAGGAGATTTAATTAAGGAAAATGTGTGAATCAAAAAATTGCTTTGCATACAAGACATGTAGCATTTAAGTCCAAAATACCATGGTATTTGGCAAAGCAACTGACAAAGGTTTTTAATATGAATTCAAACCAATTTCACCAATGTCATGAGAGAAGCAAGGATATAGGTTTTCATTGATTTTAATTTAAGAACAACTATATCCAACTTTATAAGCCAAACATGTCATGAGCGACTTTGCACCTTATTTGATTTTTCCGGATAAGATATCCGTATGATAGTAGACATGTTTAACCAATAAAGAAAGAGAGACATTTGGATTTTAAAATCCTTGAATGGATACAAGATCCTTTTTCATTTGAGTCTCATAAGCTTTTTCACACACGTTATGCATTTAAAAATTGCAATCACCAAAACATGCTTTTCAAGATTAACATTTAGCATGTCATTTAACAATCATCATGTCATGGAGATCATTATAGGTCATTCAAATTATATCCTATGTAAATATCTCCTAGTCCAAAAATGCATGTTTGAACATAAATATGACATGGATTGCAATACAAGCATTGATCACACTTATTGAATAGAAAATATATATACATAGTGTAACCAAGCTAACTCAAGCAACAAAAAGAGAAGCATAAGATATTTCAAATTTTTTGCAAGTGACAAGAATGCAAAATAGCTCTCTTTGCTTAAGTTCCCCATATGGGGTCAATATTCCATACCTTTTCAAAGAAGGGTATGAGGTCCTATGGACCTACCAAGTCCTTTGGACTTAGTTGAACCTATTTGAGACTTGTTAGTCTCGTAGCAAGCGGGTTCATCATTTTTAATCCACTTAGGTGACACAAAGTCAATCCTAGTGGATAAAGGTTCTAGAGTACAAGATGAAAAAGGATCATGCAAATGATTTTCTTCCTTTTTATGAAGCATCTTAGCTCTAGCCTTTTTCTTGTCAGACATGCTTTTAGCTCTACACATTTCAATGTAATGCAAGCAACTTGGTCTAATATGACCAACAATACCACAAAAATGACAAGTGGGAATAAAGTTAGGAATCATACCATTCCCTTTAGCATGGATAGGTGCTTTCCCTAGTCGTTGTGGTTGTCTTGGTTGTTGGATAGGATCTCTCCTCCTTTGTTGATAACTAAGACGAGGTTGCTTGCTTGTCTGAGCTTGCATGACTGAACTCTTCCCATGTTGTTTTTGAGTTTGAGGGAAGATAGTGTGAGGAGCCCTTTGGGTGTGAGCTTGAGCTTGACCTTTTGGTGCCTCAAACACTTGGGCACTTCTTGAACACTCTCCTAGGTCAATTTTGTTCCTAGGGTGTTGAGGAGGAGGGGACATATTAAAGTCCATGTCCATGACCAAGGATGTCTTGCTTGTGGAGGAGGCATCCTTGTCATCAATGTAGCCAAGACCTCTCTTGTCACTTGGCTTTCTTCCTACTCCCAACATGTGGTCAAGCATCTTGGTGCTTGAAGTCATCTTAGCCATTAAGACCTTAACTTCTTCAAGCTCTCTTTTCAGCTCTTCTTCTCTCCTCTTAGATAAGACTAAGTCTTCTTTTAGCTTATCTTCATCCGCCATGGATCTCACCACTTCTTCACACAAGTGGTCTACTAGTGTTGAAAGCTCTAGATTCTCTTCTTTCAATCTTCTAATTTCTTCCTTGTTCCTCATCATCGAGCTCTCAACTTTGACTTTGTAGTCATTAGGATCCATACCCTCCACATATCCATTTGTGGAGTTAGATGACAAATATTCAACACTTGTGTCATCTCCTCTATTCTCCATTTCACCAATGGAGTCATCTCCTTCATCAAGATCATCAAATTTTTCTCTTGATGAGGAATGAGCCAAATCCCGATGAGTAGCTACACCAACTACTTCTATGCCTAGTTCTTCTTGGGGATCACAAGGAAAAGCAACTTTGCCATCTTCTTCAACCTCTACACTCTTGGCTCCAAATTCCGTGTAGATGATGGCAAGTTCTTCATCACTTGAAGGATTTTCGTCATTTTCATATTTATCCCATAAGGTGGCCAACGCCTTCCCTTTTCTTCTATCCTTCAAGTTTCCACACTCCGGGGAGAAATGCCCGAATCCTCCACATTCGTAGCACTGAATCCCCTCTCTTGAAGACACTCCTTGGTTTAACTTGTCATTGAGTCCCATGTCTTCAATAGAGATACCCTCATTCTTGTCATGCTTCGAAGTCTTCAAAGCAATTGTCTTCTTCTTCTTAGGAGGTGAGGTGATCAACTTCTTCTTAGGAGGTGAGGTGATCAACTTCTTCTTAGGAGGTGAGGTGGTTAATTTCACAAATCTCCTAAATCTCTCTAGTAAGAGAGGCATCTCCTCAACGGAGTCAATTTCTTCTCTCACGAAATCACGCATAGTGTTTGCGTTGAATGAATGCAAAAGAGAAGAATGCAAAATGTATGAAGAAATCAAACAAACATACAAAATGCAAAAACACACCAACAATGAGCAAAGGATCACCTAAGTATATCTAGGAACCCGCTCTGATACCAATTGTAAAGTTCTGGAGGCGTGTTTAATATATAAAGCTAGAGGGGGGTGAATAGATTTTAGCTAATTATTACCCAATTTTCGCGTTCATGTCAATTTTACGAAAATACCCCTAGCAAGTCAAATATACATACAAGTGTAATAAGATGCGGAAATAATAAATGACACTTGATGTTTACGTGGAAACCCAACCACTGGGAAAAACCACGGGCTGTTTAGTGCGCCACACTCGGAACTTGAAATCACTAATTGAAATGAAGTTTACAACCTATGTAGACCTCGTCTAACACTCCGGTCTGTAACCCCTCACTTCTACCCAGCGGGCCTTTATTAGCAACCCTATTCCAATTGCTTATGTGACCACCTGTTCCCGGCGTCTGACCTAATCCCGGTCAATCACACAAGACTTCAATCTCTCAAAAGAGATGCACAACCCTATGTGAATATGTATGAATATTCAATTAACAAACAAGGCTAGGGAACCTTAGATGCTTATCTAGGATGATGATATATTCAATTTAAATCAACCCTAGATATCAATTGCTAAATGACATGTCAAATAGCATAGATAGTCATAGATTATAAAAACCTAGATATCTATCAAAAAGAACACTCAATCATTTTCATCACAAATAATCTCTAACTTGTATTTAGCATATGATCTAAAACATACAAGTAATTTAAAAGAGATGGCTTGGTATTTAAAATACTAAAATAAGATGAAATTAATCAAAATCTTACCAAGCAAGTTGTGATGATGCAAACCCATACATGGATGCACTCTATATAGACATAGAAGATGCAATATGAAATTTGATGCAAAAGGGGTTTGATTTGAGTGGTTAAAGGTGAGTTCTTTGTGATTTTCTTCTCTTGAAAAATGTTCTAAGTATGAAATCAGAAAATCAACTCACTTAATTGACCTAAAGTCAAAGTGGCATATATATAGGGTGTCAAGATGAAGTGTGGTCGTTTTGATAAGTGACACCACAATTTTGCCATGGGTGCTCTACGTAGAGCGCTTTGTAGAGCGCTTTGTAGAGCCCCCTGCTCTATTCTCGCGAGAAAACAGAGGGGCGCTCTACGTAGAGCGCTTTGTAGAGCGCCATCAGAGAGGTCGCTCTACGTAGAGCGCTTTGTAGAGCGCTTTGTAGAGCGCCTTTATAGCGCTCGAATTAAATCGATCAGGTCTGTACAGAGCCCAACGGGGGCTGTTCGTAGAGCGCTTTTGTAGAGCGCTTTTGGGAGCGCCCAGTGCAAAAATGCAATCCTAAGTCTAAGCATGACAAGGCAATTGGATATGCAAGATGCAATCAAACTAACATACAAGAAGAGATGTTAATGAGCATTAAGGCACACAAATAAGACACACAACATACAAGGATTAAACATATGCATGAGTTGTGAGTGTGTGCAACTATCTCTTCAAGACAAGTAAGCACATAGAATTTTACCTTTGGTGCTTATCAACCTTGAGGTCTTGGGAAGGGTCTTGATCTTCAACTAATCACCTAGACTACCCTTACAACCAAACCCCAACATGTGGTTTGACCATGAAATAAGCCAATCAATTAAAGGGAATCCTTACAAGATTAAACATATGCATAAGTTGTGAGTGTGTGCAACTATCTCTTCAAGACAAGTAAGCACTTAGAATATTACCTTTGGTGCTTGTCAATAATGAGGTCTTCAAAGGGCCTAAAGCACTTATAACAACATCTAAACTACCCTTACAAAGGATCCCCATTTATGGTTTGATCACGAAATAAGCCAATTAAAAACAACGGGAATCCTTACATTGTATAAGTATAAAATTAGTACCTATTTAATGTCGATATCAATATATCATACCACATAATGGTAATTTTTTTTTTTATGCATGTGGTAAGTCATTTAATATGTCATCAATGTGCTTCCCACCACAAAGCAGCAAACGAATTTTATATTGAAACTAAAAAAGGCTCCCACATGTCATCTGTATTAATAAAGATGGCAGCTGAACAGTCAAGATGAAGAGTCAACATTCCTTATGTATGTTTCACTGGTTAAGTAAGTGCAACATATTCTTCATTATCAATCAAGATGATATATTGCAGAAACTATGGAGATTACCGATTCCAACTCCGGACAGTGGAACATGTAGATGATTCGATTGCAGTTCCGGAACAACAGATAAATCTGGCACAAGGTTTTTTCTTCACAGTGCAATTCTACTACACCACTAAGCTTGTTTATCCAAATCGCACTTTAGCAATTGAAGACGACGCAATGCAATGCGAGTTTCACGTCCAATTTGATAATCTTTACGCAGAAGATGAATATTCATTGTCAGGTAAGTTGCGTGGATGCTTTTCCGGTAGTGACCTGCCAAAAGACGTTAAACAGACTATGACGAAAATAATTGTGGATATGTCAATGTCTATAGCCTGTACTATGCCAGAGTACAAAGTTGTACCAATTTTGGTGCAAATTGGGATTGTGCTTCAACTCTCTATGAAAGAAGAAAGTTTGTTCAAGTCAGAATTGATAAAGATGGAAATTGATAAGGGTTCGTTACCGGGAGAACATTGTGTGATTTGTTTTGAAGATTTTTTTTCATCAGGAGGGGAAATTGTTTTGATGCCATGCTCCCATATTTATCATCATACTTGTATCACCAAGTGGTTCGAGAAGGCACTCAACTGCCCAACCTGCCGTGAGCAACTGAAACTTTCCTATGAGTAAGCTATGTTCGTATTTTTCCATTGCAATATTTTGGGTTGATTGGACCAGGCCATCTGATTAGTATTTTTTTTTCAAAAAAATTATTTTCTATGCAATCACACTGTTCAAGTGTGTAAGATCTGTCGATCATAGCTTTTTTGGTTTGTTTGTAATCTGATTGACATCAAATATAGTGCGCTTGGTCATTGTATGAACTCTTTGAGGAATTCCCTTTAGTTTAAAAAAACCTGGAATGATGTGTTCTATTATTTCATAATTGAATACATTCATTATTTAGACCTCGAAGGACATTTGCTTGAATTTTTGGTAATTTATATGTTGAACCCTTGATTTAATCTATGAACAATACCAGTTTAAAAATATATCCGTATAAAGATTATATCAGGGATCACCAATAGACGTAAATAATTATAAGAAAAAGTGATTCCATTTCCAATTTTTGTTGTCAAAAATAAAAATTAAAAATAGCATAATCATCCAACCAAAATCCCAATCGTGTATTAAAAGCATCAATAATGTGTCCTTGGATAAAGAGATGTAGCTAATTCAATATCTGCTTTAAGTAATTGCCCAATGCATGATCAATATCTGTATTACTTTCTCGAAAATGCAATATAGGTTATTATTGATTTCTAGTTTATGGTCAATTAGTGTTTCGTTAATTACCAATTGCACACTTCCCACACGCATTATTAATTGAAAAAAATTCAGGTCAGTCTTACTCCACTGCATGTGAAACCTATATTGGACCTGGGCATCTTATTGTGAATTTGTTGTTTGTTTTTAAATATACTTTGTCTTCAAATATTTTAGTTCTTTCGATCACAGTTTAGTTTAGGTAATCAACTATTAGATACTATGTTCACGGAAAAATGATGCAGTTTTTGTTGGTGTGATCACACCAGAAAGTGTAATAGCCTGCTTGACCGGACCCCAAACTAAATAGTGACTTCTCGTTGTATTATACGTGATAGAAGATTTACTTATAAAAAATCTTCTACCTAAAACGAAAGCAACTCCTTAAACAAATATTGAATGCACCGAATGTATTTGTTGACTTTTATATATTAAAAAAAAAAAAAAACATATAATAGTAATAGTGAATCTCAATTTTAATCTTAGTTTATTAAAATTTTTAAAAAATAGCAAATACCTATGACAATAGATAAGGATCAGTGAAGAGTGCAATTTTGCTCACCCACGTTAACTAAAGGTAAGCATTACCCCCCACCTCAGGTGTTGGGTTAACTTTGGACTTTGGGTTAAGTTTGGGACACGTGGCAACACCTGAGGTGAGGAGTAATGCTTACCTCTAGTTAAAGGGGTGAGCAAAGTTGCACTCTATCAAGATATAATTAATATAAAAATAAAAAAAACTAAAAAAAAAGAGGGATTAGACACAACATTTAATGTGTATCCACTCATCAAATGACAACTCAACTACCACAAATGTTGGGATTTGTAGCATTAATCTTTATAAAAAAAATAAAAAATAAATAAAAAAAGGATTTACTGCACAAACCTAAACCTAATTTTTTTTTAAAAAAATTACCAATTGCGTGTAAATGTCGTGTTTGTTATACGAAGCGTTAGGGTTTAAGCTTTAAGGTATTAGAAAGTTGGTTTCACAAAAGTTATTAGGAAATCCCCAAATATAAACCCTAAAAACTCATCAAAAGAATTCGAAGTTGGTTGATGTGAGCTGCCCAAAGACTGGAATTCGTCTCTTCAGCAACATTGAAGCCTTCCCACACATCTATAATCCTGACTCCATGCTACTACGGTCAACGCACATTCTCTTCTCAACCTTGTTTTGTAATGTTTTTTTGTTTTTGTTGTGTTTGCTGAAGGAATTCGATATGCTTTATCTTGATTCTTGTTTCAAGAATAATTTTGCATGCCGAGTTAGTAACAGGTATCTTGTTTCTAGTTTGTTGAATAATACTGGATGCCAAGTTTAGTAAAAGGTATTTTGTTTATTGTTGTTAAATTTTCCGATTTCAGTAACAGGTATCTTGATTCGTGTTTATTGAACAATTTTGCATGTAACAGTTATATTGATTGTTGTTTGTTGAATAATTTTGCATGCCGAGTTTGTTAATTGTAGTTTGTCCATTGTCAATTAGGGTTTTAAATGGTATACCAATGAACCCTAAGTCACTCTTCTATAATCTTCTTTGCAATGTGTTTGTTCAGTGATATCTGCTTCTAATTTTTCCATCGGTTTACCTCCGGTGATACCTTCTGACTGATTTCTCTATATTAGTGATTTCTAGAGGTTTGATATATATTATAATGGAAAAGGGTGGAAAGAGAAAGCACCATAAGATGACAGAACAGGACAGTGGAAAGGGTAAGCAGCAGATTACCAGGAGACAGCAGGATTCCGTGTCGACCGTAGCGGAAGGTTCAGGTGGAATGTTCCCAGCGAAGTATGGAATCAAGTCATGGAAGCCATGTGGGAATCGGGACATTAGGAAGAATCAACTCCACATTGATCATCACATGCACGTAGTGATCAATGTAAGTATGGCTATCTTTATGTATGATTACTTGTTTTAATGTTTAGGAAAAAAAAATTTTGTAACTATTGTCTTATAACTATTGTATGCATATACAGTATACAATTTTAATTGAAAACTTTGTCCGTTGTTAGTAATTGTTTAATTATTCCTTACCAATGTCTTTTGCATGCAGCCTATAAGTGGGAGACTAAGGGGATGCGGAAACAGGATACTTTGTGATAAGTGGTATAAAGAATTGCCTGCTTCTGTGAAGTTAAAGGTTGCAGAAGCTGGTTTTGGAGAATTTGTGAAGGTTTTAGGAAATGAATACAGCTGCCGAAAGAGAACAATACTGAGGGTCCTAGTGGATCGATGGTGGGATACGACCCATACATTTCACTTTGATGAATTTGGGGAGATGACGATGACTCCATCGGATTTTAGCGCAATAACTGGCATACCTGTTTTTGGAATGCCGGTGGAGTATGACGTGTATGCTTACAAGAAGGTGGATGAGCTGGTGAGGTGGTTTGGAGAGCCTATGGCCAATTTAGCCAAGATGAAAAGGGTTCCTTTTGTGGATATCTATGCAGCTTATAAAGGTTTTGGTGGGAACAATATGACTGTGGAAGACATTGAAAGACTGACTCAGGTTTTCATCTTGGCATTGCTATCAGGCACATTACTGTGTGACAAAGCTGGAGTTGTCAACCTTTATTACCTGCCAAGTCTTAAAGCCATATCATCCATAGGTCAGTACAATTGGGGCGGAGCCGCCTTGTCTACTCTGTACAAAAATATGGATGCTATTGTGAGAAAGAATCAAAGCTCCGGTGGATTTTGGAGGGCCTGGGAGGTATTGTGATTTGGACATGTATTTTAAAATGTACATTTACTGATTAAGTTTGTGGTATTTTAACAATTTTCGTGTGATTGATCTGTTGCTTGCTAACCAGATTTAGGCTTGTGAATACATAAAACCTATTGCAAGATTGGTGACATGCTTGACAGATAAGAAGTCGTTTCCTCGGGCAAAAGGATGGGGCTCTTTGAAGAAGAAATTTGATTACGATGATTTAAAGGATATGTTGAGGAAACTTCGACGGAAGGAGGTAAACATGCACCCATGGTTAACGGACTAGGACGAGTTGCCGACATATGTACGGCAATCTTCACAGTACACAAAGAGTAGGGTTCTTTTGGATGGGCCTTGTGGCCCAGCATGGTACCTAGGAGAGCGTGTATCTGTTCAGAGCTTGGGATTGATATCACCACGTGTTCCGAAGGTGCCACCACCATCCATGCTTGGGGACTACCCAATAACAAAAGAAGTGGCCAAATCAGGTTTTGTGGCCGTGGATGCGCTTAAGTACCTTGAGCCTGATGGTGGTCTAAATAGTTACAGAGATTTTGTAAAGCGGCACATAAGGTTTAAAAAGTACCTTGATGATACGGTGAGTTTATCTGAAAATTATCAATAACCAATAGTACACCTGAAATACCACTAGCATGCTGTAATTGTTCTTAATTTGTTATGTTATGTTTATCTATGGGCAGGAGGATACAGTAGACCAGAAATCTGTCGGACAATTGGAGTTGCCACCTTGGCAACTCCCCCTGATGGGGCGCACGAATTCCGGATTCACTTGCAAATATTTACAAATTCCTAAGAACAATCACCACTTACCAGTGCCTGATCGAATAAAATATGTGAGTTGTTTATTACATTTATGTGTAATGATTTGTGTTTTTTGGTTAACATAAGTGAGCCTATAGCTTAATTATTGGTGAGATAGGTGCCCATTGCCCAAGTGAAAGAGCTGCTCACTATGATTTCTGGATTGACACAACTTGTGATGGAGGGCCAGGTTAATAAGCTCTATACCACTGATGCTGCGGTATGGTTACTGTTATTAAAAATGTGTTTAGTTACCATTGTTTGAAATTAAGTTTACAGAAATACAATCCACTTTTTAAAATTATGATTATCTATATTGGTTTGTTTTTAGAATCCGGTTGTGGGTACTTCGAACGAACAAGAATTTAAAATGTCTGGTCCGTCATCAAAATCGGTACCGGATGTTAACATTAGTTCGGGCAGTAGATCTCATGATAGTGAGAATGGGGATGATGGTAGTGAAGATGGAATAACACACACAGATGGTACGACAGACAAGAGGACACCAGGTGAGTGTATACAAGCTGTTTTGTGTTTAAAAAATATTGTAAACAAAATTAACAAGTCAACTTATTTCATGAATGCTTCTAAATTACTGTATATACTTAACTGTGCTTCCCTGTATGTTGCATGTTAAACTTATTGAATTACGTTTCATTTTTTATGAATAATGTACACAGATAATGTAGCAGAAGCAGATGATGTAACGGAGGGTGTGCAGGATGAGGAGGAATCAGGAGATGACAGTGTGAAAACGGATGGGGGCGACAATGTGATGTGTTTGAATAGTGGAGATGAAAAAGTGAGTGAGGATACAGAAGATCAAAAAAGTGTGAGTGAGGAAACAGGAGATCAAAAAAGTGTGAGTGAGGGAACAGGAGATGAAGAACAACCTTGTGATACTCAAGTGAATCAGCTAAAGCAATCGAAATCCAAGAAGGGGAAGGAAGCAATTGGCGCCAGTGATGCATCCGAAGGGAACAACAGTCGATCTCCTAAACAGAAGAAGAAGAAAGACAACCTTCACAGTGTTACACTGAAGGATATCCCGGAGCAAGCTGTACATAACAAAAAGAGAAAACCAACTGCAGATGCTGATCAACCTAACAAGAAGGCTAAAGAAGCAACAAAACTCTCAAACAGTGGAAAGGAAAAAGTGCCAATTGCTGAACCAAACAAAAAGGTGCAGAAAGCTCCCAATACCAAGAAGACAGAGGTTGTTCTTCCAATTGTTCAACCCAAGGACAAGGTGAATTTAGCAGAGAAAAAAGATAAGAAAAAGACATCAAAGAAAGCATCGACAAGGAAGTCATCTAGAATAGCAGCAAGGTGATTTGAATACGTTGGTGTAATTTTATGTTTAACCTAAGCAAAACTGAATTCCTGTTTGTGATCTAATATGGACTTGTTGAACATATAAATGTATATTTAGGTCATATGACTGTAACAAAATATCATGTCAAGTAGAACTGGTAGGATGAAATGACTAAGACGTTTTTTGTTTGCTAATCACACCTTGAAGGTGTTGTTGCTGATCACTCAGTACGTTTGTAATGGTGATGACAATATTACGTATGGAATATGACAACTACTTAATATTATAGTTAGTAAATCTTGAAGTGATCATATTGTTATTATGAAGTATGTACATCGTTATCCTAATGTGTCCTTCCTTGCCAATTTTCACCTTACCAATGTTATCAGAGGAGTTACAGTCAAATATTTCGTTTTACAGCTTTACACTTCTTTCACTCTAACAAAACTCAAGTAATCATTTAAAAATTTTATTAAAGCAATATGAAAGATGGCATCTTTTTAAAAAATAAGAAGATTGAAATTATTCATTAAACTATTGTTTTTTAAAATTATTTTTTTTAATTTTATTACCATAATTTGTTCACACACATGGGTTAGTTGAATGAAATGAAACATCATATTGTTCAATGAAACATCATATTGAAACAAATTAATTTGCATTCCGTTAATAAGGAGAACACTACTACACTTAAAGTAAAGGAAACATATTTTCATAACATCCGATGCAATTACAAAAACAAAAGGCAGCACTTCACCAGGACAAATAAAACTAAACAAACAAACATAACGCTACTTTAGACGTTATCAAGGTCTGCCAGACGTGTCCTTAAATGGGTGGATTGGTCTACCAAAGAGTAAATTTGATCTGCAAGACCATCAACTTCCATTTCCAGTTGCATGACGCGCTTCTCTCGATCGTTGACTCTAGCATTCTCCACAATCCACTCACGATGCAGATTCCTACAACGACGACGCTCGTGCTCGAGCGCTTTCTCAACGATGGCTACCTTCCCTTTCAAAAACTCCAAAGTCTCTCTATCTCTGGCATCCATCCTTCGCATTTGTTAGAAAAGTTTTCTTGAAATGAATTGAAAACGCATACTTATAGAACTTTGATGTCTATCATTACGAAGGAGTACAATAGTTGTAGTAATTGTTTTAATATTGTTTAAATAATCAATTGGCATTCAGATGAAGTAATAATGATACACGATTTCCCAGTAATCGTTTCAGCTGAACCAAATAAATGTTTATCAACCATATCCATTCATATATCGATACACACCTCTTCGTAATTAACGTTGACATTTTGTTTTTATCGAAACTATGATTTAATATTGCTTTAATAAAATTTTCAAATGATTACTTGAGTTTTAATATTGTTTTAATATTGTTTAAATAATCAATTGGCATTCAGATGATGTAATAATGATACACGATTTCCCAGTAATCGTTTCAGCTGAACCACCGCCATTTAAAGAAAAACGTATACAAATGGACCAATTGGTTGAGTACACACAAATTGAGACACCATTTTTTTAAAGATGATTTGAATCCTGGTGAGATTGTAGGTAGGTTGTCTAGCATTGATTAAAGTACATGAATGTAAGTGGTAAGTTGAAACGATTAATTACAAGATTGGAATATCATTTATTTATGAGTTCAACCAACCACCGTCATTATATGGTGTCCAGTTAATTAACTTTTCTACTTTTCAGTTAATTACAAATCATGCAAGTAATATATAAAAGGTGTTCGAATCAGATAGAGCATGTACTTGAGTTTCTCTCTTTATTTATGAAAAATGGATTCCAACACCAATGGTTTCATCAATCATGCCATTTTTTATTTGTGGAAGGAAAAACACACTATTCTTGAACGTGCGCTGGAGAACGAGCGCATACGTTGCAGGAACCTGGTAGAGGATTGGAGACAGGAGAATAAGAAGGTCGAAGATGCTGATATCTGCATCATGAAACTGGAGATGGAGGTCGAAGCAAAAACCACTGAAGTTAACAGCTTGATGGAGGAATGCAATCGTTTGATTCTCCTTATTGAACAACGTAGTTGTAATCCATGATGTTCTGTTTTGTCTTTGTTATTCTGTTTCTTGTGTTTTTTTTTTTTTTTTTTTTTTTGTTTATCCTGAACTTTTTGTAATCACAACTTATGAAGCGTGGTATTTTGTAATTACATCAGAAATGATGTGGTTGTTCATATAATGAACTGTTTTCTATTCTGTGGATAATTGCGCTCACTGAAACTTATTATTGTATGAAACTGTATGGATGGACGAGTTATGTAGTAGTTATAAGGATTAAAAAATACTCACTGAACATGTAACAATTTTAAAGAAAAAACAAGGTCCACAATCGATTAACACTTTAAAAAACAAATAATCAAAATGTGTGCTATCAAGCAAACAATCATGGTCCGCCGCTATGAAGACCTTTTTAATAATTTGCAATCTCACTTTTCGTTATCCCCTTTCCCCGGTCCACCACGACGTCGATAATTTTTACCAATATTAAGACCTTTTGAATAATTTGCAATCTCACTCTGTGTTGTCCCTTTTCCCTTCTTATATTTTTTCAGCAAGCCGCGTTGCTTTTCTGATTGAATTTGTGGGGTTTTTGGAGAGACTGCAATGAATCTTGGCTTTCCTCGTACTGGCGTTTCTAAAAGTTCTTTCAGCATTTGATTTATGTGATGGTTCGCCAGATCTAAAGCAATTTTCATCCTGTGATACTCAGAGTTGTACTGCAATCGATGGAAGTATCATAAGAGTTAGAATATTTTATTTAGTTACCATAGGAAAAACAAATAATAATCTAGTGTTTTTTAATAGGGAAGGAATACGTAATCCACGTACATTACTCTGATCGAACCATGTAATGGAACCATGCACACAATTGTTGATCAGGAATACACCACAATCAAAACTATTAGGCTGTTTTGGACATTCAACATATGCTTCGACGAGAAAGGATTTGAACTCAAAATTTAAAGCGAGGATTTCAGAAAAGTACCGGTCCAGAAATGCAAGCTGCATATAAAAAAAATTAAAAATAAGAAACTCATTCTTGAGTAAAATCCAATACTTCAGGATACGCACAACTCTTTTTGCTGACAGCATTCTTTGTTCATTGTGCTCATCCGTGGGAAAGCTATCCCAGACTTCTGCCTTTTTCATCGAAACATTTATCACCAACAAGAACCAATGCACACTCCCCTCGTTCATGGGAATATAGATCTGCACATGGACTAATATAGTTCAGTGATTTCACCAAGTTACACGTGATAGACTCATATTGATTTTTTTTTTTTTATATTGTTGTGTATTGAAATTAATAATATTTCTGTATTTAAATAACATAACCTTGTCGCATTCACGCTCAGACCCATAGTAAAATGTGAGATAGCTCAGGCGTCCAACCAACCTCAATTCTGCCAACTGACTTCTGGGTGACGCAATTGCACAAAACTGCAATCATGAATGGGCAGGGTATGAACGTCTACATATATATTGTCCACAAGTTTTGTTAAAGGAAGAATTAAAAATAATAATGTTGGGTTTAAGCAGCTAACCGAAAAGTATGTCGACAGATACCACACCCGTTTTGAAGAATCACGGGATAGATTGTACATGGCCATATCAATGAGCTGCACAATTGATGATTAATTATTTCAATTAAGTGAGTACACATTGGATGTAAACAAAAAATAATTAAATTAAAAATGAAAGGAATGTATGTATGCTCACGCTATCATTCAACCAGCCATGAGGTAAAAGATTGGCCATATCATCGCGAGTTAGATGCAGATCGTCATTAGTAATGACAGAGAGACTGAAAGGAAAAACGGTTAACAATCACGAGAAACATAAATCGTGATTTCTATAATAAAATGTGTTATTGCTGAACAATTTTCTAAACGTTAAGTTATATGTAAAACCGCACATATACATCGCAAAGCATAAAAGATTATTACAGAGGAAAGTGATCAACAACAATGCAATAACAGTTTTACCTTCCATTTTTTGTTGTTGGGTGACTAAACAATACGTTCAATAAATGAAGTTCTTCTTTTGAAAATGATGAGAGAGGGTCGTTTGGGGGAAAGTCTAGTGTTCTCGTGGAAAATCTGGTATTTGGTCTCGAAGGTGTGTCAACCTCAGTTTTACAGGTTGATCCTTCTTCCCTTGCGGTGGATTTTGCCTGCCGACTGTTTAGTCCAGTTAAAATCTTGCTTTGTGAGAAAGACTCCGTACTGGAGCTGATTATTTCAACGGTTTTGCAATCTCCCTAAGTGATACATGTTGACAAGTAATATCAACAAATAGTAAACATGGGGCCGGGGTAAATTAAAACATGCAGAGTTAAACTTTAAAAAAGTTAGTAAGTAACCATACCATATCATTGCAATGGACATGCTCAGCTCTCAATTCTTTGTTTGGAAGCAATTTCAAAATTTCAAGCTTGAAACTCTCCAGTAAGGGTTCGACCATTCTTCTCACCATGTCAGGTACTTCGACTTTTTTAAAATAATCGAGTGAAACTCCGATGGAACTGAGATTTTCTGTCATTGTTTCTATCCTTTGTTCCAAACCCTGGTACATGACAGACTAGTATGGCTCGTCGACCTCTACAGTGCTGCTGCAGTAACCACCTATAACGTCATCATTGTCCACCAACCTATTCACTGCTTCAGCCTTGTTTTTGGTCCAAGCAACCAAGGGAATATTAAGTCTGTTCACGTACACTTTATTCTGCGAAAGACATCCCCAATAAAAGATCTGCAGAAAAGGAAGGCACCCTTGGAAAAATGTTGTACCTCGGTTTCTGATGTTTCTCACACCATCCATTAAATACTGAAACGAAAATGTTGCCCATTTCTTGTGTCTGATTAATTTTGGATTCTTCAGTTGGGTCAGCAATGATTCGTCAACATTAGGTGATGCAGGTGGGCATAAAAGTATTGAAATAGTAAACAAAGCAAATGAAATTTTGAAATCATCATCTGCAACCCTCATACTCTGTAGTTTTTTTTGCAAGGAAGAGAGTGTAATCTTGTCCTTAACAGTACTACTCTGTAGAAGTGCTTTCATTCTAATACAAGTTTCGTCAAACTCTTCAGAGTCACATTTGACTTCATCAATGTCGTCTGCCAAGCCCATCACCTTAGAGAAATCTGACACCCTTATTGGGATCCACTTACCGTGGAGCACTACAGACTGTGTGCCAGGTTGGATCACTGTAAGCAACATATTGCATAGAGAACCAAATAACTGAAGACAACTCATGTTCATTAACACCCCGAATCCCATATCCTCCATGCATTCTCTTTGTTCTTCGGTCAAATTGTCCACTACTTCGCGAAACTTTACAGGGCTGCACAAAGTTTGCCAATAACCTAGGATTTCTTCACTTGAAGACATTGTTTATAGGCTTCAAAAGTATATATGAAGAATTTAGATATTTTAAAAAAATTTGAAGGATTTTATGCTTCTGGTTTAGAATGGAGTAATTGGGACAGAGAGATCGTATACATGCATGGAAGGTGTTATTAGTATATAATAATCATCAATCATTAATCATTACGTAGGGTGGCTGGCTATTTGATATCTCTTACGTTTTTCCATGCTAATTTTGTAGGCTTGTTGACAATAATTGATAGTCCATTTTTGCTCAACTTCCTACAAGGGGGGTAAGCATTACCCCCATCCCAAACATAATTACCTCCCTGGACACATGTCATGCATTTGGGAGGGGGGGTAATGGTTACCTCCCTTGAAACGGGGTGAGCAAAAAAGTTCTCTAATTGATATTTAGATGTTAATTTTGTAGGCTGATTGGTAACATTGAGATAACCATTTACTGCAACTAGTGTGAAGCTATGATCATTATATTAAACAAATCAACAGCTGAGATCAATCTGAAAGGAGCTTATAAAAAAGGTATATTACATAAACGAAATGTTGTTTACACTTTCCAACGAATAATTATAACGGGATTTTTTATTTAGGTGTGTACATACAAACTATGTAGGGCATAAAATATGTGCAGAGTTTAAGGCTTCCCAAAAATATAATGATGTAGCATCTGCTTTAGATTTTGATTTATTTATTTTATAAAAAGAGTGGCCAATTGGGATGCAGGCTTATCCAAACCTCTTACGCTCTTCAATAAAAATTTAGTTTTCTGGTTGATATTTAATTTCTCAATAACATAGATTGTACTCATTGATACTCAACTGATTAGGTGGGAAATCTCTTAACTTCAAACTATTCATTTTCAACTTTTTAAAATATTTTCTTTCTATTGGTTGTTTTAGTTGAAATGGGTTGGTCCGAATTTAAAACAAAGCCATGTGTAACGCGCATGCACAAACTGAAATTTATTATTACAACAATTTCCAATGTAAAGCCGAATTATAACTTCAAACTATTCATTTTCAAGTTTTTAAAATATTTTCTTTCTATTGGTTGTTTTAGTTGACATGGGTTGGTCCGAATTTAAAACAAAGCCATGTGTAACGCATGAAATTTATTATTACAACAATTTCCAATGCAAAGCCGAATTATAATTTCATTTTTTACCCTTATCAAAACACATTAGCATCTCTCTGTCTTGGATTCACGATTTGAAACCCTAAATACAACTCTTTTCATCACGCCGCTGTTGTTCCTTTCACTAAACATTGTCCATCACGCAACTATTCTTCTGTTAACGAGAGGCTTATGTGATAAGATTGACAGACCTATGAGGTTTGTGAAAATCGCACGGTCTGATCTTTGTAAATGTTTATATTTTTGTTTCTTGTAGGTTTTTTCAAGCTTTTGTACTGAAAGTTTGAAGATGTTTTGATTGGTTTCGTAATCTCTGCACGTGTTTGTTAAAGGGTTTTTGGGGTAATTAGTGTTTGAAAAATGTTTTTGCACACATTGAACATAAAAAATATGTATGTCTTATTCTTTATAGAATCCACATTCGAAAAGCATTTATTAGTGTTGCTTCTTCTTTGATCTGTTATGTGTTGGATGGATGATTTATAGTGATAGTACCTGTTTGCTCAATGGCCAATGTTTCATATGATTGCAATGGTTCAATACGAATATGATTACCTTCAGCAAGCAAGTTTTGAAAATGAAACCAGATTTGATTAAACATGTTTTGACGGATAATTTTTGCTCTTCTAAGAGAATTTATCTGTTGCTTATTCTTTGATCTGCAATGTGTTTCATTAATGGCCAATGTTAGATTTGATTGCAACGGTTCAATATGAACATGATTACATTATGGATGAAAGTTTTGAAATGTACAAATATATTTGCTTGAACATGTTTCGATGGATAATTTTTGCTCCCCAGATTTATGTTTTATTGTCGTTTATTCTTGTATGATGATAATTGTTGTTTGGTCACGAGTTTATTCAATGTATCAAGAATCGCCGGTTAATGTGTGGGTGGTATCCCACCAACAGTCTGTTACGCACACTATTGAGCTACATTGCACGCCGTTGGTGGGTTACCACCAACACATTGGTGGGATAGGTTATATGCATCAGTTAGAATCCATATTATCTATGTAATGTGGTCACGATTTTATTTAATGCATGACAACATATTCTAAAAATACCAACTACAATACAATTTACATAAATTATGTGTTTGAAAATATAAAATAATAATTACATCTTTATATATTTACATACCTTGTATGATTGACTATTTATTTGGATAATCTTGTGTGATTGACTATTTTATTGGATAATCATTCAGTAAACAGTATAAGCGTAAACAGTAATTATAGGCTTTGGGTCTTGGGGTTCTTGGGCTTGTCTCCTGACCAGCTAAAGCCCTTTGAGGCTTGGGCTAGTCATTAGAATACAATTTACATATATTCTGTGTTTGAATATATAAATTTACAATTACCATCACTAAAATATAATTGCACTAAAAAAGTCGATATAAACAGTTTCAATCAGAATCCATATTACATATGTTATGTGATTGACTATGTATATATATAATCACTTTAGTAGACAGTATAATCGTAGATTGTTATTATGTGCTTTGGGTCTTGGGGTTCTTGGGCAAAATACCGACTAGAATACAATTTACATATATATTATGTGTTTGAACATATATAATAATAATTACATTTTTAGATGTATACAAACTTTCAATCAGAATCCATATTACATAACCTACGTGATTGAATATTTATTTTGATAATCATTAATTAAATAGTATAATCGTAAACAGTAATGGTGGGCTTTGGGTCTTGGGGTTCTTCGGCTTTTTTCTTGACCAGCTAGAGCCCTTTGAGGCTTTGGCTAGTCATTATAACACAATTTACATATATTCTGTGTTTGAATATATTTACATACAATTATCATTTCCAAAATATAATTTCATTAACCAAGTCGATATAAACAGTTTCAATCAGAATCCATATTACATATGTTTTGTGTTTGACAATTTATATATATAATCACTTAGTAAACAGTATAATCATAAAATGCAACGATGTGCTTTGGGTCTTGGGGTTCTTGGGCTTTTCTGGACGAGCTAGAGCCCTTTGATACTTGGGCTAGTCATTAGAATTCATTTTATAGATTCTGTGTTTGTAAATATATTATTACATTTACATTTTAAATGTTATAATGACATTAAAAAAAGTCGATATAAACAGTTTCAATAGAATACATATTACATATGCTATGTGATTGACAATTTAATTCTATAATCACTTAGAAAACAGTATAATCGTAAATAGTAATGATGGGATTTGGGTCTTTGGGTTCTTGGGCTTGTCTCTTGACGAGCTAGAGCCCTTTGATGCTTGGGGTAGTCATTACAATACATTTTATATATATTATGTGTTTGAAAATATATAATTATAATTACAATATATGAAGTATAATTACATGTAAAATCATCGATAACAATTATTTCAATCGAATCCATGTTCCAAATATTTTGTGATTGACTGTATCTTAATATAATCACTAAATACACAATATAATCGTAAGAAGGAACCATGGGCTTTGGGTCTTAGGTTTCTTGGCCTTGTCTCTTAACAAGCTATAGCCCTTTGAGGCTTGAGCTAATATGACTTTAATAAGGTTTTTTTAACTTAAAACGGTATTGGTGATCGTAATTATTTTAATACAATCACAACATTATTATGTAAATATCACTCGTTGCAGAGGGTGGAACCGTTTTATTGAAACACTGTGTAATGTGAATACCACATCGAAAAATAAAAAGGGATTAAAATGGTTTATAAGTAGTAAAGTAATGCCTAGACATTGAACAATAGGCCTCCCAACTGGGCCTAGCATATAAACCTATTGAAGTAACGATGGGCTTGGGTCTTGGGGTTCTTGGGCTTGCATCTTGACGAGCTAGAGCCCTTGGAGTCCTGGGCTAGTATAACTTTAATAAGGTTTTTTTTTAACTTAAAACGGTATTTGTGATCGTAAGTATTTTGATACAATCACAACATTATTATGTAAATATCACTCGTTGCAGAGGGTGGAACCGTTTTATTGAAACACTGTGTAATGCGAATACCACATCGAAAAATAAAAAGGGATTAAAATGGTTTATAAGTAGTAAAGTAATGCCTAGACATTGAACAATAGGCCTCCCAACTGGGCCTAGCATATAAACCTATTGAAGTAACGATGGGCTTGGATCTTGGGGTTCTTGGGCTTGCCTTTTGACGAGCTAGAGCTCTTTCAGGCCTGGGCTAGTCTAACTTTAATAAGGTTTTTTTAACTTAAAATGGTATTTGTGATCGTAAATATTTAAATACAATCACAATATTATTATGTAAATATCACTCCTTGCAGAGGGTGGAACCGTTTTGTTGAAACACTGTGTAATGTGAATCCCATATCAAAAAATAAAAAGGGATTAAAATGGTTTATAAGTAGTAAAGTAATGCCTAGACATTGAACAATAGGCCTCCCAACTGGGCCTAGCATATAAACGTATTTAAGTAACGATGGGCTTGGGTCTTGGGGTTCTTGGACTTGTCTATTGACGAGCTAGAGCCCTTTAAGACCTGGGCTTGTCTGACTTTAATAAGGTTTTTTAATTTTTTTTTTTTTTTTTTAAGAGAGATGTATGTGGAATCTATAAAAAAAGCACAACAAGAAATGAAGTTTCTGGATTATACTACTGTTGTTGTTGTTATGAATGATGTAAGTACAATGGGCATGTATGCCTGGTGTGGGACTATTGTCAATTATTTCATTGCAAAAAATAAAACTTCTCTTACTAAACAAAAAAATTAAATATATCAAACTCGAACACTCAGACAAGGGGGTTGTAAACCTGTACCCAAAGCTCTATCCATCCTCTTACTTGTTGGACATTAGATTCACCAGCCCCATTATATTTTTAACTATTTACCTATATCGACTGTTATCACACATTTTTAATGATGATTACCTTTATTTAATGTAATCACACATTTTAAATGCTGTTTACTCATATCGAGTGTTATCACACAGTCCAAATGCCAAACGAATGACGGGAACAGATTTAATTTTATAAATAAATGATTGTTGTTTAAATTTGAAACGCATTTATTGTTATTTGTCAGCTGCATTTGTAAGGATTCCCGTTTTGTTGATTGGCTTATTTCGTGGACAAACCACATGTTGGGGTTTGAATGTAAGGGTAGCCTAAGTGTTTAAGGTTGAAGATCAAAGGCCCTTCAATGACCTCAAGATACAAGCACGCCAAAGGTATAATCTCTTGTGCTTGGTTTTCTTTGAAGAGAATTAGTAGCACACACACACTTAGCATTCTTGCCATGATTGCATATATGCTTATTTTTGTATGCATTTTCTTCACATGTCACATTCCACACTTGCACCTTATTGTTGTATGATGTTGTGTGTATATGTGCTTTATAATTCGTTTCCCGACATTGTTCGGAAATGTCCGTGCTTGCACTAATGAGTGCTTGGTTTCGCGCGAAGACCGCCTATGGAGAATGCCCTTTGCTTCTCCTTGGTTTTCACCTCTGGTGGTGATCAGCGGATATGATCGGCGGCTATGATCGGCGGCCTGGCCGCCGAACGAAACCGCCGTTTCATACCTGATTGATTTAATCTCTCGGTCTGATTCGGGGGTTGGAACGGCGGTCATGAAACCGCCGATGTTCCCCTGTTCTTCTCGGGTTCAATTCGGCGGTCAATAACGGCGGCCTGGCCGCCGTTTGAAACCGCTGATTGGTGCGTTTCAGGGGCAAACTTGTCTTTTCACATGCCCTGTTCTTGATGCCTATAAATATCACACTTTCTCATTTTCTGAATCAATGTTCTTTAACTCTAAGAACCCTAAACTTCAAAGAGAGACATTTGAGAGAAAATCAAATCAAGAACACATTTTTAACACTCAAAAACCATTCTCATATGCATCAAAATATCATCTAGCATTTTCTAGCATAGTTAGGATGCTTGCTTGCATGGGTTTTGGTCAACACATATTCTTTGGTAAGTTCTTCACTATTATCATATATAATTAGTGTTTTATTTATCATTGACATCTCTTATATTATTTGTATCTTCTTAGATTATATTCTAGATACAAAATAGAGATTGTTGTGTTGACATGATTGAGTGTTGTATTTTGATAGCTATCTAGGTTTTCTAATCTATGTTTAGCTAAGCTATTTGACATGTCATCTAGCTTTTAATATCTAGGATTGAATTTATTGCAAAATCATTATCCTAGATAAGCATATAGAGTAACCTAGCTCTAATTGCATTTTTGGATATTTAATAATATTCACTTAGGTTGTATTATCTCTTCTTAGAGAATTAAGTCTTGTGTTGTGACCGGGATTAGGTTACTTAATTCGCAAGCAATTGGACTAGGTCCACTTATACCGGGATTAGGTAGTTGTGATGATTATTGATCGGGATTATATCATTAAACTGGGATTAGGTTGTAATCATCTCAATTAGTGGATTCGAGGTTCATGTGTGGCGCACATAACAGCCCGTGGTTTTTCCCGTGAGGGTTTCCACATAAATATCAAGTGTTATTTACATTCCGCACTATATTACACTTGTTATACTTTTGTGACTAGTAGGGGCATTTTCGTAAAATTGACATGTATGCGAAAATTGGGTAAAATCATTTAAAATCTATTCACCCCCCTCTAGATAGTTTTTTACACACCGTGCATTATTCCTTTCAGCATTGATTGTTTTTTAAATTTGAAAAGAAATGATTGTTTTACCTAGGGAACAGTTAATAAAGTAAAAATTTAAATTGCCTTGGATTAAATAGTAACCTGCTCAACAAGTTTATAGGTAAACAACAGGTAGCGGTGTTTAGTACACCGTTGTTCTATAGACAACCCCATATATATATGTCTATATACAAATTATATATACATATGACTTTCTGCATATATTAAAATATATGCCCATCACTTCATGCATATATGAAATATATATTTCCCGCATGACTTTATGCATATATTATATATATATATATATCGCATAACTTTATGCATATATAAAATTTTATATATTCCGCATTCTTACATGCCTATATATTATATATTTGTATATCACTTGAATTCTTCTTGCCTTTATAAATTATCCAAACCCTAATCCAACTTTTTAGTGTAATTGTGACTATATAAAAAGACTTCCTTATTTGACTAGATAAATAAATTCCTTTTATTTATCTACTTACCAAATATAGTCTTTAATATTTATTATACTACCAACAATAGTATAATACTAAGAAACATATTTCCTAGTCAGAAAAAGATTTTGATTCTTAATTAAATAATTAAGTAATTAATTAATTAATTCCCATTTAATTAAATAATAAAACAAAATAATATATTAGACTAATATATTAGCCTTGCCGCCCAAGTAACTATACATGGGCCATGTATTATTTTTCCATTTTATTTAATCCATTGGACCTTAAATGAAAGCCCACATGTAAACTAGACCCATTCTTACTAAAAAAAAATAAGCCCACATACCTTTCATTAATATATTAATATAATTTAACAGCCCATTAAATAAATAATGTGCAAATTATATTCTTAATATATTAAGTACAATTCTAGATGGACCCATAAATTGGTCCGGTAGAATATATCAAGTGATCCATGCAAGTTCGTGTGGATTGGGAATCTTGGCGGGCTATCTAAATTTAAGCTTCAATAGACATAACCTAATTACAATCAACAAATGATTCACTTAGGTCCGATCTATTAATTTTAGTTCATTCCACTAAAGAACTAAAATTGCACTCTTAAATAAAGATAGAATCAGTAAATGTTTCTCATTCGTACCCTAGACAATCTTATTGGAGATGGTGTATCCTCGTGAAGAATATCAGTAATCGCCAAGAGCTCATAGACCGCCAATAGCTCTTCAAGTTACCATATTTCCTCATATGACCACATTTTGAACTTGGATATTTTGACTTGTCCAGAAGCTATGTTTCAATAGACACTATTGAAAACTTAACGTTAAGATTTAATATCCAATACCTCAAAACATCTATATGATGATATTCTACTCTCATTTAATAAATGGAGCCACGATGTCCATATCTATAAATAAAGTCCTCTATCGATTAACAAATGAATACCACCAAACTATCGAGGATAGACTATGCTATATAATCGTACTCATTGATAACTCAAATGATAACACTTGCAACCATAAGTCCATCATTTATCTCAGGATTAAGATAGACTCTCTGATTGTTCTGATAATGAAAAGACTTTTATCTACTGACGGTTCTAGATAAAGTATTTCATTGTGATCCAGTTCAATGCACCTAGTGCACTAGATCTTTTACTCAAAACCACTTTGATGATTTTAGACTCATCATAACACATTTGATCCCACTCAAATGCTAGTAAAAGAATCTACAACTTTAACAAGATAAAGGTGCCCAACATTTACCTTAAGTTGTGAACATTATTCAAGACTAACTAAAGAATTGTGTCTACCTTATACATATCCAGATGTACGAACAATTCTTCTTTTCTCACAGTCTTTTGACCTTATGATTATTTACTTTTGACAATTATAATAATTAAACTATAAATGCTATAAGATTTGTTAAACCAGAAATCACATTATTAATATGAATAGATTGTCAAAAACATTATTACACTCTTGCTATTGAGCATAATCCTAATAATCTCCCACTTGCGCTATAGCAAATGTGTCATATCTCTCATTCCCATGTACCCCTATATACAATTTCCCTTAAAAGATGATACTTCCTTTCAATGTGTTTTCCTTTCTTACGACTTCTTGATTCTTTCGAATTAGCCATTGCTCCACTATTGTCACAGTAGATAGTGTTCTGCTTATTCACACTGGAAACTACTTCCAAGTCAATCAAGAATTGGCGGAGCCAAACAGCCTCTTTGGCAGCCTCGCATGCAGTAATATACTCAGCTTCCATGGTGTAATCAACAATACATGATTGCTTGATACTCCTCCATATGACTGCTCCTCCTCCAATAGTAAACACAGATCCTGATGTGGATTTTCTGGAGTCAGAATATGATTGGAAATCAAAATCTATATACCCAACAAGAATCAAATCCCCTCCAAAGTATACAAGCATATTATCTCTCGTTCTCTTGAGATACTTGAAAATATGCTTGACTGCCGTTTAGTGATCAGGACCAGGTTTCGATTGAAACCTGCTAACCATGCCAACAGCAAAACAAATATCTAGTATAGTGCAAAGCATTGCATACATGAGACTTCCAGCTACCGAGGCATATGGAACTCTACTCATGAATAGCTCTTCATGCTCGTTCTTAGGAACTTGCTCCTTAGAAAGTTTGATTCCATGTCTGAAAGGTAACATACCTTTCTTGAAATCCTGCATAGAAAACCTAGACAAGATTTTGTCTATGTATGAAGCTTGGGATAATGCAATCATTTTATTCTTTCTATCCCTTATTACTTGGATACCTAGAATAAAACTTGCTTCTCCTAAATCCTTCATATCAAATTGTTTTGCTAACCATTCTTTTACTAATGTCAATACACCTACATCGTTTCCAATGAGTAGTATATCATCAACATAAAGAATTAGGAAAACCAACTTGTCGCCTTTAATCCTTTTTATACACAAGGTTCGTCAAGATTATGAATAAATCCAAAATTTTTCACAGCTTGATCGAACCTTATGTTCCAGGATCTAGATGCTTGCTTCAATCCATATATGGATTTCTGCAACTTGCATACCTTTTCCATTTGGCCATTTTCAATGAATCCTTCTGGTTGTGTCATGTAGATGCTTTCGTTAAGACTTCTATTAAGGAAAGCTGTCTTGACGTCCATTTGCCAAATCTCTAGATCTAAAGATGCTGCAATAGATAAGAGTATCCTAAAGGATTTAAGTATGGCCACAGGAGAGAAGGTTTCCTCGTAATCGATACCTTCTTTCTGTGTGTAACCTTTAGCTACCAATCTAGCTTTAAAGGTTTCCACATTTCCATCCATACCTCTTTTCCTCTTGTATACCCACTTGCACCCAATGGGTTTTATCCCTTTAGGCAAGTTTACAAGGGACCAGACTTTGTTATCGAACATGGATTCAATCTCAGATTGCATTGCCTTTTGCCAATGGTGACAATCAACATCCTCAATTGCTTCCTTATACGTGTAGGGATCATCGTTGTCCAAGAGATTCTCCACTGATTCTCCCAGACCGATGTATCTCTTGGGTTGTGTACTAACCCTCCCACTACGACGAGGAATGGTAGGTTGTTGATTTTGTGTTCGAGTGGAACTTACAATTGGGCTAGGTTGTAAAACCTCTTGTGGAATTGTATCTCCTGACATCTCATTCAGGACAATTCTACTTTTGGGCACAAAATCATTCGTATAGTCCTTTTCAAGAAATTTAGCATTTGTCGAAACAAATACTTTTAGATTTGAAGGACTATAGAAATAATATCCTTTAATTCCTTTTGAATACCCCACAAATATACATGTTTCCGAACAGGACTCCATCTTTTCTATCTTTCCTTTTAACACATGTGCAGGACAACCAAATATCCTTAAGTGTTGTAAACTAGGCTTTCGCCTAGTCCACAACTCATGCGGTGTTTTCAGGAACCGACTTAGATGATACAACGTTTAGAATGTATATTGCAGTTTGTAGAGCATATCCCCAAAAGGAAAGGGAGCGTTGAATAACTTAACATAGACCTAACCATATCAAAAAGAGTTATATTTCTCCTTTCTGCTACCCCATTCTGTTGAGGTGTACCTGGTGCAGAAAACTGAGAAACTATCCCATTATCAATAAGATATTGCTGAAACTCACCAGATAGATATTTTCCACCACGATCAGATCTCAAGATTTTTATGTGTTTCTCAAGCTGATTTTCTACTTCAGCTTTGAATGCTTTGAACATGTTAAAAGCATCCGACTTATGTCTCATGAGATACACATAGCCAAATCTCGAGTAATCATCTGTGAGGGTGATGAAGTACTCATATCCACCTCTAGCTTGAATACTCATAGGACCACATACATCAGTGTGTATTAGTCCTAAACATTCAGTGGCTCTTGCGCCTTTGGCCGAGAACAACCTTTTGGTCATTTTACCTTCCAAACAGGATTCACAAGTTGGTAGATCATCAACCTTTAAGTCACTTAAAGGTCCGTCACTATCCAATCTAATAATCCTATTAAGGTTAATATGACCTAGGCGTAAATGCCATAGGCAGGTTTCATCTATTGATAATTTTACTCTTTTATGATTAGGTTCCGTTAATACTGTGTCTAACGGGTGAGAGATATTTCTATGCCAAAAGAATAGACCATTTTCCAATGTACCTTTGCAAATAATTTTGTCATTCATACTAATAATAAAAACTTTATTAAAAGTAACCGAATATCCAAATTTATTTAAACAAGAAACTGAAATTAAATTCCTCTTGAATTGAGGTACATAATAAACGTCTATCAATTCTAAATGCCTACTAGAATCAATATTAACTCTAATATCTCCCACTGCACTTGCAGACACTAACGTTCCGTTGCCCAAACGCAAGTTGATTTCATTTTTATTCAGTCTTTTCCTTTCCTTGAACCCTTGCAAGGAATAACAAACATGATTAGTGGCTCCAGAGTCTATGATCCAAGAATCTGTAGAATCTGCCAAAAAACATGTTTCAAGATAATTAACATTACCTTGTTCCTTCTTATTCTGAGACTTTGGACAATTACTTTTCCAATGTCCCTTTTCACCACAAAGAGAGCACTTCCCTTTGATCTTGGTTACTATCTTGGTAGGCCCAAGTTGCTTTTTCTTCTGTTGTTTCTTGACCTTCTTACGGGTCTTAACAGTAGCAACTTTACCAACCAAATGAATCTCTTGACTTGTGCCATTAGATTCACAAGTATGGGCAAGTGGCTTAGGAATAGATAGAATATATTTATGTTTTTCAGCTTGCAACAACAACCCAATTTTCCTTTTCCATGTGACATAATTATTACCAGTTAAAGTTTTATCTTTTAGGATGTTCATAAGTGATGGGCTCATGATTTCTGAATAAAACAAAACATATATAAGTAAATAATAATGATAAAGCACTTTTAAATATTTATCTTGAATTAAATAAATAACTCAATCGTAAAAATTCAATGGTGATCCAACACCCATAAATATTACGCCTCCTTTGGGAGTACGAACATTTACTAGTTGGACTAGGTCCCACCTAATTGTTAACATAACAACCAGCGTTTTCAATTTTAGCCTTGCGATTTTATTGACAAGAACCCTTGGGAGGATATCAATAAAATCACATTGAGTGTGTTACCAAGATATCGACCCTCAATATTTTCTCTCACGAAAAATCCCTCCTTTGGGAGTAGATCTCGTTTGAGTCAATTGTCTAGTCTATCCTTGTAAGGAAGTATATTGCTAAATTCCATTCATGGACGCCCCTTGGGGGGATTACCAATAAATAATAAAGCTCAACTAACCTTGGAGGCCATAGGCGTTGCAAAACACCTTCTCCCACTCAATTATTTAAGGCATGTGATTAAATCTCATAGAATAATTTACCAAGTTATCTAGATGCCAATTTAGATACCTAAATCATTCAATGCATGTTCATACCAAAAGGGATATATGAGTGGCACTCCTATTCTATATGACATGTTATCATACAATAACAAATATTGTAATATTTATGCATAATATAAATAGCCACAATTTTGGTCCATCCTAGAAAAGCAAGTAAATTACAATTGTTGGAATTACAAGATCTTCCTTCTTGGCGAACAAGTCTTCAAGCGGCCACAATCCATTCGCGCACCCCTTGGCTGCCTCCTATGGGCTTGCGCACCCCACAGCACCATGAAGGGCTGCCGTGCGCAGCCCATGGCTTCCATAGGGCTGCTGTGCGCAGTCCATGCCACAACAAGCGCAGCTGCATGCTTGTTGCTATGGTGCGCATGATCCCAAACGTGTTCCAGTTGCTTCCAATTCTTCAAAACTTCGAATCTTCGATGCTTGAATATATTACAACTTTATTTAACAAAATAAACTACTGCAGAATTTTTATTTTATTTTTTTAATCACTGCAGTAATTTTTTACACAATAAAAACTGCACTAAATGATACAAAAAAATCTGCAGTATTTTTAAATACAATAAAAACTGCAGTACTTTTAATACAATAAAAAAAAAAAATAGTGAACCTAGCAACTACCAAGAAGGAACTTGTGACGGTAATAGGCCACCCTTCTTGTTACAATTCCGAAACAAAAATTACATTGAAATTCTAGGACCAAAATCGAGCAACAACAATTCACTTTATAACAACATATATAAATCCATACATTCCACATGTAATTATATATGAGAATACTTAGAGTGCCATCTCTTTCTAAAACATGCATAACAATAAAAAGAAATAGATTCACGTATATATACGTTAATTAATTAAAGGGTACGACCAAGGCTCTGATACCAATTGTAGGGAAAAATACGGTCAACGCAGCGGAAGCGAGACTAAAAAGGGGTTTTAGTACAGTTTAAAATTTTTCCATATTTGAACCTTAACCCTTTAATTAATTAAACATACGTATCAAAAAGTAACATACCTCTTGTCGCGTGATTCGATTGACTTGCATCGATAGTAATCCACAAGATCTTCCAATCCAATCACGAACGTGAATCACCTAGGAGTGTGGTCTCCCTTTCTTTGAATTGCATACCTGAAGGATGGAAATCAAAATCTCTTCTCTTGATCGTTAGTCACAATAAATTCCAAGAGATTACAAAGAATGTTCCGGTCACTTTTGAATTCACAATCATTAGATCGAAACTCGCGTGAACCTTATTCGAAATTGTGCACAAAACCTTTTGTTGTAAAAGTTATCAATGCACTATCAAAATAAGAACAATCTCTTCTCACTTTTCTCTTGGCCGAAAATAATCACACTAGTCTCAGAGTTGGATTTTATTTTTCTCAAGCAAAAGAAATAACTCTCAAGTCCAAGACCTAGGGTTTACCAAATTCTATATCAAGAATATATATATATATATTTGCCGCAAATTACTTGCCAAAAATATATATATATATATATATATATATATATATGTCTATATACAAATTATATATACATATGACTTTCTGCATATATTAAAATATATGCCCATCACTTCATGCATATATGAAATATATATTTCCCGCATGACTATATGCATATATTAAATATATATATATATATATATATATATCGCATAACTTTATGCATATATAAAATTTTATATATTCCTCATTCTTACAAGCCTATATATTATATATTTGTATATCACTTGAATTCTTCTTGCCTTTATAAATTATCCAAACCCTAATTCAACTCTTTAGTGTATTTATGACTATATAAAAAGACTTCCTTATTTGACTAGATAAATAAATTCCTTTTATTTATCTACTTACCAAATATAGTCTTTAATATTTATTATACTACCAACAATAGTATAATACTGAGAAACATATTTTCTAGTCAGAAAAAGATTTTGATTCTTAATTAAATAATTAATTAATAAATTAATCAATTCCCATTTAATTAAATAATAAAACAAAATAATATATTAGACTAATATATTAGCCTTGCCGCCCAAGTAACTATACATGGGCCATGTATTATTTTTCCGTTTTATTTAATCCATTGGACCTTAAATAAAAAGCCCACATGTGAACTAGACCCATTCTTACTAAAAAAAAAAAAAACAAGCCCACATGCCTTTCATTAATATATTAATATAATTTAACAGCCCATTAAATAAATAATGTGCAAATTATATTCTTAATTTCTTAATATATTAAGTACAATTCTAGATGGACCCATAAATTGGTCCGGTAGAATATATCAAGTAATCCATGCAAGTTCGTGTGGATTGGGGATCTTGGCGGGCTATCTAAATTTAATCTTCAATAGACATAACCTAATCACAATCAACAAATGATTCACTTAGGTCCGATCTATTAATTTTAGTTCATTCCACTAAAGAACTAAAATTGCACTCTTAAATAAAGATAGAATAAGTAAATGTTTCTCATTCGTACCCTAGACAATCTTATTGGAGATGGTGTATCCTCATGAAGAATATCAGTAATCGCCAATAGCTCATAGACCGCCTATAGCTCTTCAAGTTACCATATTTCCTCATATGACCACATTTTGAACTTGGATATTTTGACTTGTCCAGAAGCTATGTTTCAATAGACACTATTGAAAACTTAACGTTAAGATTTAATATCCAATACCTCAAAACATCCATATGATGATATTCTACTCTCATTTAATAAATGGAGCCACGATGTCCATATCTATAAATAAAGTCCTCTATCGATTAACAAATGAATACCACCAAACTATCGAGGATAGACTATGCTATATAATCGTACTCATTGATAACTCAAATGATAACACTTGCAACCATAAGTCTATCATTTATCTCAGGATTAAGATAGACTCTCTGATTATCCTGATAATGAAAAGACTTTTATCTACTGACGGTTCTAGATAAAGTATTTCATTGTGATCCAGTTCAATGCACTTAGTGCACTAGATCTTTTACTCAAAGCCACTTTGATGATTTTAGACTCATCATAACACATTTGATCCCACTCAAATGCCAGTAAAAGAATCTATAACTTTAACAAGATAAAGGTGCCCAACCTTTACCTTAAGTTGTGAACATTATTCAAGACTAACTAAAGAATTGTGTCTACCTCATACATATCCAGATGTACGAACAATTCTTCTTTTCTCACAGTCTTTTGACCTTATGATTATTTACTTTTGACAATTATAATAATTAAACTATAAATGCTATAAGATTTGTTAAACCAGAAATCACATTATTAATATGAATAGATTGTCAAAAACACTATTACACTCTTGCTATTGAACATAATCCTAACAAATATAATCCTAGATTACAGCATTAAGATGTTGTCAAGAAGATTATGACATACCTTGAAAGTGTGGCTAACTACTTAGTGTACATTGTGATATGTACAAGGCCCAATAGAAATTATACCACAAGATTGGTGAATATATACCAATATAATCCTAGATTGAGAGGATTGTGACATAACTATAATAGTAAGGAAATTACTATTTATGCTAGCATAATTACACACATAATGTAATAGAAATATGTCATCAGATTGAGACCAACATTCTTACACGTGTGATCGCCTCAGTTGCAGAGATAGCAGGTTGAGATGAGACACATATATATTAGAGAATATGTAGGATATATTCTCGCGGAGCTAATGTATATGAATTTGTTGCCTTGATTGGGTTAAGATGAGGATCACAATAAATATACAAATATTTTAGAACCGATCATGATAGACCCCACTATCATTGATACCTGATTAAGCCAGATATGAGGTCTTAATGTGGCACAGAAGAGAGGCGAGCTTTTAAGAACTCACGTTAGTCACGGGAGTTGTGACTAGTGACTATTCTCTTAGTGACACTCGCAATCGTACGAGGTCGGAGAGTAGTACAAGGATAAGTAAAGTTCGTTCCCAACAAGGATGGAGTGATTGATTACCGAAATTGATTAGCATAAGTGCTATTCAAACAAGCAATATGGGAAGGTTTTCATATTTGATTACTTCAAGCAAGTTAAATTAAACTAATAAAAGAATTTATGCTATTGCAATAAAGAAATGACAAGTAATAGATTCGAATGTAATAATGAAGGAAATGATGCTAAGATTTGACTACACCCCACCCTCTTCTAAATTCCTCTTTAGACTCACTTTGCATACCCAAATTATGCTTATACAATTTGTAGATTCATGCACCCAATTGTTAACCTATAATCACGGTCGAGTAGTATAGGTTACACCCAAATCATACCCAAGCCTACTGAATCTATTGAAAGCATTAAGTAATCTAAAACATTCATACAAACTACAATTGCACATAATGGATAAAACAAAGGTCAATAAATATATACAGTCAATAGTGGGGTTTCATCAAATCATAGCACTAGAGAATTAGTTCATATTACACAAATAAGCCATACAACATATATGATCAAATGAATACATGGCTAAATACAGAAAATGAAAGAGATAAAGTGTAGAGAAAACCTATGTAGATCTTCTCTTCTTCCTTTGCTTTTCTTCTTTTCCAAGCTCCTTCAATTTCCTGTCTCCCAAGAACAAGAAATGATCATGGATTGATGTCAAGTGTTTGGTGGATTGTATAGGATTTAGTATGGTGATGTAGGAAAATGATTTAGTGAATATTCTTAGGTAGAAAAATTGGTGTTTTGGTCTAAAAATATCAAAGGTTATATAAATGAATGAATTAGGTCAAGGGCAAGGAGGTAAAATACTGAATTTTATCATTTTTTGGGTAAAAAAGCGACCTTGGGGCGACTTGGAGGCTCTGTGGTCGAGAAAATAGTTGAAAACCCGAGAGGGTAGCGACCTTGGGGCGATCTTGGTGAGCTTGCCTTTAAGGTCGCATCTCTTTCGGGTGAAGTTTTTCAACTTCGCGTACCGTTATGAAAACAGCCATAACTTACTCTAAAGAACTCAAAATTACGATTTGTAAAAAGCATTGGAAAGTAGAGTCATTGGGCTTTCCAGAAATAGGTTATATGAAATGTAGTTCGATCGGAGGAGGGAGATATGGCCCTCGAAATTTGAATGTTCTACATAAGGATTTTCAATTTCAGCCCTTTAACCTCCGAAACTCTTCAATTATGCTCAACACCTTATTTTAAGGCATATAACCTATACAAGCTCACAAAACACATTATATACAAAAACACGCTTGACAACGAGTACAAAATCTAGGAAATGGGGACCTCAAATAGGTATGTAAATCATCCAATCAAATACCCCCAAACCTATCTTTTGCCCATCCTTTAGCAAAATGAAAATAAAAAAAATAAAAATAAAAATAAAAAAATAAAATAAAATACCGCTTTAGTGGGCGACACGATGACACTTGGCATGTGCCGTAAGCGTTTTAAACCCCTATGCGATCCCTAGTGGACGAGTGAAGTCTCATAAGGGTTTATAGAACAACACCTAAAAATGTCTTTCCTGCTGATCCAACCATAGACAGAGATGCAATAAGGGCCGGACCGGATTGAGGCATGTACATGCTAAGACCCCTAAGATAAAGCTTGGGAAGTGCAAGCTAAAGTGCTACAACAAGAGAGATTGCAATTCCATACTTCTTAGTGAACATAGCTTCAAAAGCATCGAACACAAGAGTATTATGACAGCATTTCACCTCGACTCTATACCTTTCAGGATCTCTCTCATTTTACCACTCAGAACCTAGGCTCACTCAACAAACATATGCGGTTGGAGATTATGCACAATAAATTTTTGAATTTTACACGCATATGACAATTTTTGAAGAAATAAAAACGCTAACGTTTAAATGCAATTGGACCACAATAACATATTTGAACATTAAGAACAAGAGCAGAGCACCATTTGATACCCTCATCAACAAGCTACAGCTCCTCCTAAAAATCAATTAGGACTTCTTTAAAGCTCAAGTGAGGTTATGGTGAATTAGTGGTGGGTACGGAATTATGAGCTAGCTACCGATTATGCTTAAGCTTTTGTTTGGCATGCTCTTCACAATATTAGCGTCTAGGCACGAATTGTTCGATTAATCATTTTGTGCTAAATTTTAAGTTGCTTTACATTTTTGGCAACTTTTACACTTTTGAAGATTACAAGGCTTTTTGTGTTATTCTTTTTCTTTCGAGCACTTTTAATTTTTCATAGATTTTGAGCCTTATTCTTTGCACAAAGTACACATCTATCCTGAGTACATGTTATTTTTACAATTTTGATTTTTCTTGAGCTTCATTTTTATATGATAACAAGCCATAATCATAGCAAATTGGGTGGTCTAGTGTTTATGTAAGATATGGTGATGTATATGATATAGGTGGATATAGTGATAGGGCTTAGTGTGTAGGTCAACATAGGTAGGACATTTAAGCACACACACAAGGCACGGTGAAATTTCCCGTAAGTAGTAGTGAAATATACCTAGAGGGGGGGGGGGGGGGGGGGGGGGGGGGGTGAATAGGTATAGGCTCCAAATTCTCCCAATTTAAAAATAATGCAGAATATATCAATGAAAATGCACACTTGATTAAATTTGACAAATTAATTGATTTCACTTATACAAGAGTTAATCAATTTACAAGATATGCAATCAATGAAAGATATGGAAGATAAAGAAAAGTAAAAGCAAAAATGAACACAAGTGTTTTAACGTGGTAAAACCTTAAAGAGGAAACATCCACGGGTTGATACCACAACCACCGGCAAAGCAATCCACTATGTGAAAAAGGACTTACACACTCAAGCTATCACTTATGATATCCGCTCAAGCTATCAACTCCTAATCTACCCTCGGGCTAGTGAATCACCAAGCCTACTTCCTATCCGAGATGTATCCTACACCTCTAGAAAGCAACTTCCTATCCAAGACGCTCATGTCTCTAGGAAGATTTCTTGCTTGCCTATCCGGATCCTCCCGACCCTAGACAAGACTCCCTTGCTTGATTATCCGAGTCCTCCCGACTCTAATCAAGACTTCCTTGCTCTATCCACAAAGCTTCACTCACTTTGCTAGATACTTCAACCTAATGCAAGGCTATGATCTAAAGTTATGCAAGTGATGCAAACACAAACAAATTACGCTAGATGATCAATCAAGCAAAATGTACATGTTCAATGACAATCTAGAATATGCTTATCTAGAAATCAAGACATGTAAATCAATAAGAACAAAGGTATGAATATTCAATTTATCACACTAAAAACCTAGTTCTTAGATCATGAAATAAAATCTAGAAAATAATATAAGACATATCATATATTCATTTTCTAGAATCAATTTCACACAAAATCAAGTTTAGCACATATATGTTCAAAACAAATCACAAAGCTAAATCTCAATTAACAAATGATCAAATAACCCTAGCATGTGATCTAACATACTTCTCAACAAATTTCATCAATCAAATAGTAAGAATCAAGAGATGATCAAAGATGAAATTGAAAAAGAAGAAGTTGAACTAACAACCTTGACCTCGGACTGAAAATGGATCAACTGAGAAAAATGACGAAGTCAGCTGCCTCTGGAAATGCTTGGGGTTTGTATCTCTCTTCGAGACCAACAATTTTGGTTTTTGAATCGATTGATTTCGAGTTCGTATGAGAGAGATATGATCAAAATAAGAAAACACAAAATTGGAGAATTCTGTAGAAATTTTGTGAGTGTTCTTCAAAATTCAACCAAGTGTGGAGGGAAGGAGATGAGTTTAAAAGAAGGAGAGAGAGAGATTTTTTGAGCAAATCAAAGCATGCCATGTCACCCTCCCGTGGGGGGCGCATGGGCCACATGGGAGCAGAGGGCTCCCTTGGCCGTGGGGCCCACAGCCTCCCTCATGGCTAGGCCTTGTGGCCACACGTGCTCTAGACTTCTCTCGTGCGCTCCTTCGGTTCTTCAGCCCATATCTTGGGCATCCGAACTCCGATTTTGAATCCGTTTTTGGATTACGAACCATGACTCCCTCACGCACGACAAAGACTATACAACTTTGAAAAATGGTTGAGAAATCATCTCGGAAAATGATGATGAAGTCAACTTAATGAATGAGAACGAAAAGAAGCATAGTCACATTGTTTGGACTCGAAACCTTATGAATGAGTAACCGAAACGACCGAAACTCAATAAGGCATTAAATAAGAACATGTTCAAGTCCTAAACACAAAATACACAAATAAATAAACACATATTCACACAAGCATGCCATATCAAAGAGATAGTTACAAAGCATGCAATTTCACAATGTTTGTCTATACAAGATCAATGCATGAGCATACTATGAAGTGTGTGAAAGTGTTATACAAAATGTTTGAACTACAATGCAGGGACACACATGTATGAATTGTGTGTGTGTGCGCTAACGCCTTGCAAGAGGATGGAAGTCAAGATATACCTTTGACGATTTTCACCTCTTGAAGACGACTTTTGCACTAGACATTGCTTCTTCATCTTTTAAGCTTCCTTTCTTCAAAGAACATCTTAAGTAATAACTAATACAAACATATAGTGTTTTGCAATGGAATCAAGCCAATACAAATCATAAACCTTACACACGGGACGTGTTTAGGACATTTGCAGTGACTTAACACATATAGCATACGTCATCTCTATAGGCACGAGCTAAGCAAGCAAACAAAGGCGAAACTACGGCGATGCTATTAAAATGACGTTCTTTAATGCACAAAGTATGGAGGGAGGTCCTTTTTATTTATGCTTATTTATCTATAAGAAGAGTGTTTAAGATGAGACAACATAAAAATCACACTCATAAGGACATTATATAGGCTCTGGCCTCACACGGGTAGTCTCCACTAATGATTTAGACATCTTAAGCGCGATACTCAATCAATAAGACATTTTCGAGTTTGGTAGGGTGCGTGCAAGCAATGTGATGTAGCTTTAACTAGCACAACCTTTGCCTAGACTTAGGGATTCAACACATGAAAAAATTGCCTACAAAGGCACAACCTAAAAGCATCTCATTAAGCAAGCTAATGCTCTAAAATTTGGCTCGAAGAAGGAGAACGAACAGAACTTGACTCACCAAACACACAATCAAGCAGAAAATAAAAAATATCACAAAAAATTAGTACAAACAAAACAATCATGCAAAAATGGTCAAAGGATAGCCGCACCCCCAAACCTAACCGAAACATTCCCCAATATTTGCACATAAGCAGATTGGACAAAATAAGCTTAGAAGTGGAAGGGAGGCCAAACACAACCCTATCCAAGCATGTTGCAAACCTAAAAACTAGGCACAATACAACGCCGCACACTTAATCTAAGCAAGAAAAATAAGACTCAACAAAGACAAAATTAAATAAAACAAAAATAGCTTAAAATTAGAAGAGTTACCTAGGTGGGTTGCCTCCCACCAAGCGCTTGATTTAACGTCTCGGCTAAACGCTTTTCGCTCCTCTCATCAATATGGATCAACGGTTGGTGCAATATCATCGCCACCTTTCTTTTTCAACTTATGTGAGGCATAGAACATCCTTGCTCAACAACCATTTCCCTTTTTAGTTTCTTCAACCGAATAAAAAGTTTTCCTCCTCTTACCCCCCTTTTCAATCTTTTCTCTCAAATGTGAGTTTTGATTCACTTATGGCACTACATGAGACCGGTTCACGACCTTATCTACCATTTTTATTAATTGCACTTTGAACCACACAAGCTTCAAGAGGCTTCTTCAATTTGTCACTTTTTCCTATTAACTCCTTAGGAGAGTTCAAAGCATCCATCATCAAACACTTTTCGCGCTGTGGGAGGTTATTGGTGATTTTGAACACATCAAAAATCTCTTCTTCATCGTTCACCCTCAAAGTGAGCTTATCTTCTTTTAGATCAATTAAGGCTCGTCCCGTCTTCAAAAATGGTCTCTCGAGGATCAAGGGGATCTCAACATCATCCTCCATGTCAAGAGCTACAAAATCAGTTGGGAGCTACAAAATCACCAGCACATTTTCAAGCACACCCCTCAGATAAGTAATTGATCTATCAGCCAATTGTAGAGACATATGAACAGGCTTCACTTCCTCTACGCCCAATTTCTTAAACATCGAATATGGCATCAAATTGATGCTCACTCCCAAATCACATAATGCTCTCTTGAATTCAGAGTTCCCTATAGTGCAAGAAAGTGTGAAACTTCCGGGATCCTTTAACTTTGGTGGGAGTTTCTTTTAGAGGATGGCACTACATTCCTTTGTGAGAGCTACCATTTCTAAATCCTCCAATTTTTTCTTCTTTGATAGCAACTCTTTAAAGAACTTTGCATATTTGGCATTTATGCCAAAACTTCTATGAATGGAACATTAATGTGCAGTTTCATAAAAACTTCCAGAAATTTGGCAAAGTTCTGAGCATCTTGGTGCTTTTTAAGCCTTTGTGGGTAAGGGATAAGTGGCACATATGCTTTGACTTGGGGCGGAGGAGGGAGATCGTACGATGTGGTAGGCAAGTCATCTTCACTAGCTTTCTTCCTTTCTTCTATGTCTTCTTCTTTCCAACAACAACTCTCTTCCCAAAACCTTTCGGTAATTCAACCTCTCTCCCACTCCTCAATGTAATGGCATTGCACCGCTCATTGGGGTTGACTACAGTATCACTAGGCAACGCCCCTTGTTGCCTCCCTTGGATCGCCCTCGCCAATTGCCTGACTTGCGTTTCTAAGTTTTGGATTGAGGTTTGTGAATGTTGAGTAACTTTGTCAATCTTCATGTCAAGCTTCCTTAAGGCTAAGTATTGGGTCTCCATTCTAGTGTCTAACTTGCCCATATATTTGGAGAAGAGGTCTTCTAGGTTAGACTTTCTCTCACCTTGATTGTTTGGGAGTTGGTTAGGGTAGTTTTGTTGTTGTGGTTATGGGAATTTGAGGGGTTGTCTTTGGTTGAGGTTTTGTTGTTGGGGTTGGTCGTCCTTCCATGACAAGTTTGGGTGGTTTCTCCATGTTGGGTTGTAAGTATTTGAAAAAGGGTTGTTTTGGGGATTTTGGTTGGCATGTTGTTGTTGGGGTTGATTTTGGAAGTTCCTGTTGTAGTTTACAAAGGAGACTTGTTCTTGTGAACCCGGAGCAAACAGGTTTCCAACTTGATAGTCCATGCTAGAGTGTGACCCCAAACACCACTCATATAAGGCTACTTGCACATTACTAGGCCTGCACTTATCTTGTTCATTTGATTTTGAAGTGCCGCCATTTGAGCCTTTACATTTGTTAACTCATCTACTTCTATCAAACCCGGAGCCTTCTTCGGTAATTGCCTCTGGTTTCCCCAATGGCTATTATTGAGTGCCATTGATTTGCTCGTTAGAGAACCTCTAGCAGCCGCATCCACTAAATTCCATACCACATGTGCTATAAGTGATCGACGTGAAAATGAGAGAATGAATCCCTACTTCCTCATTATGTAAATTCTACTGAAGTTTTATATAAACTTCTAATGGTGTCCTTTTGACCATTCACTTTATCTTGAAGTGACAGGATAATGTTAGCACCTTTAGCGTGTTATTTCTATGGCTATGGTAATTCAACCTATGGGACACATCTAAGATAGCAGTTGTTTTAGAGACTAAGAGATAAAGATGGAATGAGATGATTTAATGAATTTTTATTTGACTTATGTATTCATTGGTCGGCCAATTGTATTTGGAGATACAATTGTGAATACATAAAATGTGATAAAGTCAAGCATAGCTTTTTTTGAGGGATTAAGTATGCTTTGAACCGATAAAAATTATAAAATTAAATCAAGGATACAATAATGAACAGTGTTATCTCTTGTAAATAGAGAATTTACAATTGAGATTTGAGATTGTTAGCTCCCTTTTATATACATTGATTGTTCATAAGTCACACAATGCATTTATCTGTATGATAATGGTGATAATACTTGTGTTTAAAGTCTCAAAGACTCCTTTGTATGTATCACATCCTACGCCATTTTGGGGATGGCAGATGTTGATTAATAATATTGCACCCATGATGGGCTTATGGTAACTAGATTGCGTTGGTCCCACTTTTGCGAGTAAGAGATGTTAGTATATTTGGGTATGGGTTGGAGACCCATTAAACACCCAAGTAGGTCAAGATAAGCAATACATGGAGAGCCCAAAGTCCATGTACACCAAGCCCAATCTTGCATTGATGCGCACGTAAATGTTCTAATAAAATATCCCCAATGGCGCCATAACTTGATTGGCGCACGCGGGACACACGATAGTTCTATAACTATCGATAAATGATGGTACGTGCGTGCGTGCGAATGTATTTCTACCCTTTTCGCAAGTATACGAATCGATGGCCACGTATAGTGGTTACGAGTAAGGGTATCGTTCCCACGAGGGAGGGTGGTTGGTACACGTAAAGTCGATTCTACGTCTTATGTTATAATTAAGCTAATTATAATATTTACAATAATTACAAGTGATGAAAATGTAAATGAGGATGGTCGCAAGTAAACTACAACTAATCTAATGCACAATGATTACACTAAAATGGCATATGGATTGAATTACACTAATGCGGAAAACTAAAAGCGATGCGAATCCTACGATCGAGGATACGCAATCTCTACACTAAAGACAATTATAATTAACCTAAACTAATTAGATAGCAACTAAAGCAAATAAGTAAATTAACAACTAAGCAATGCAATTAAATTACACTAAATCACTACAACTAACTAAACTATCATTAACTAACCTAACTAACTAATTCTTGCAAAGATTATGCAAGAGCAAAGATACAAATGAAGATGAATATATTAATTGATCTCAATTAAGCACCTTTTGTTCTATGGAATATGCAATATAATCCTACCACTCAATTACCATCAACTATGGACATAGAATGACAATAATAGAGAGGTTTACAATCCTAGAACATGAAAACTAGCTAATATGCATGGACATGCAAATACTAACCCAATCCTCTCCACTAGAGATAATCAATGTTGTAAAACAAAGTTTAGATGTTACTAGTGATCAATTAACAACATGTATACATTCAATCTAATTCAATTCAACATATGATAACTCAAGATGGATATAGTAGAGATAAGATCAATTAACTACAAGATAATTCATATAAAATCTATTCCTCAACATTCAAAGTATATTACATATACATGTTCATGAAATACAAATAAATGGAAGAGAAGTAAAAGTAAGAAGAAACCACAAGTAGGAAAGCTTCTTGTTCTACAATAGAGCACCAAGCCTTCTTCTTCCAAGCTAGAAATCCACATGAACCATGTAATGTTGAGGTGGTGGAGTTCTAAGCTAAACTAAGGTAATTCTAAGCTAATTTAGGCTAGTTTAGGGTTTTATGGGTTATTTGGATATTTGGGGATTGTGTTTAAGGTAGGGAAAGATGAATATATATAGTAGGAAGTGTTTAGGCATGGTTTTGGACGAAATATCTCCAAGTCGGTTGCCCTGACGGGCTTGTCTCCCCTGTCTCGCTGGTTTGTTCCCACCGTCGGAAGTCACTGGGTCATTTACGAAGGTTGGCCGTGAGTTCTAACCTTCTGGACTGCGGGAATATTCCCGCGGCATGAAACCGCTGAATCTTGGCGAGCTTGGATGAGTTTGGGCGTGCAAGAACCCGTTGGAATCAAGCTTGAAGGCTTGCATTTCCATGGAAGTTGGTGGACTTGGATGAGTAAGGAAATGTGTGCATGGGAGCCTAAAAGTGGGTCCATCGTGACCGGAGCAAGACCGGCTACTAATATGGGCAGAAAAAGGTCGAAAAAACTACTGAAAAGTGGTCAAAAATGGCTGGGTTACGATCGAGTCCGAGTTGGGTCGAATCGGGTCAGGTCGGGTCGGCTGAAGGTAGGGGATGACATGACGTCATCGTGACACAGCATTGGCAAAACGACGTCGTCTGATACCGGTGACATGGCGCTGACGCTGACTTTGTCTGGCAAATTACAATATTCACCCCTCTACTTTCCCTTATTCACAGAATATGCAATTATAATCCGGATATTGCACTTTTGCCCCTGAATTGTCCAAAATGACAATTATGCCCCTGAACTTCCCTAATTTCCTGAAACACTTATTTTAACCATTAAATACCCGGTTTTACCCGAGAAACAAGTACAAAAAGATAGGAAAAGGAAGCGCTAAATGTGAACATTTGGAGTGCGATCATGCACCAAATACATATAACTGCATGGGCAGTTTTATGTGCAGTTGGTATCAGTTTTAGAAACTGATGAAAGAAACACACACAAAATATACACAAACGAACATGTATTGGTATGGCTGTGAAGGCAGGCATTTTGGTGTGTGCAATATGTATGTGTGCAACATACATGAGCGAAAGGCAATGATGGGTTTTGTCTGATATACTTGGTGCAATACAGAGGTAAAAAATGTGCAATATATAGAGAGTATGTGAATTGCATGTGTGCAAGTGTTTGTGATAAACACAAATGCAAAGAGAAACACAAGAAATAGATGTGAAGAAAATCTGTAGAATTTTCTCCCATCTTCAATCAGATTGTGGGTATATGCATTGTGGCTAGAAGGACTTTTCGATTCTGTGATCGTCCTTAGACCGGTGATACAATCTCAAGTGTTCGATCCGTTTCTACTGCTAGATATTCGGATTCCGTATGGTGAACAGTAATGATCCGAATTTTGATTTTTTTATATCAAATTTACTTTCATCCTTGAGTTTGTGAAACTAGGCTTTAGGGGCATGTTTCAACTTCCAACCCATACAAAGCTTTATTAAACTTGCAAACAAAATAAGGCTTGACATTTTCAGCAAATGTCCTAATGGACTGTTCCATGTACATAGCCTTTTTGAAATCTCAATTTAGGAAAATGTTATTTACATCCACCTATTGAATCTTCCACCCAAAAAAGACTACCAATATATGTGCAGATCAACCTGATAGTAGAAGGTTTGATCATTAGATTGAAAGTGTCGATGTGATCAATATATTCCAAGTGTCTGATAGAACCCTTTATCAACAAGCCGAACCTTGTATTTTGAGATACATAGATTCATCAGGCTTGCATTTAGTCTTGAACACCCATTTATAGCATACAATGTTCATGACTTAAGTTAGTGAAACCAGGGTCCAGGTTTGATTAGACATCAATGCATTGTATTCCTCTAACATTGCCTTTTTCCATACTGTATCACTTAGAGTAAATTTAACATCCATAGTGAAATGTGTTGGAAGCACAAGCTTAGGCTGCATTGAATTCTTTGACAATGTTGAGAAGATGACACACCTTTGTCAGTGTTAGCTACATAAATAACTCTAATTGATGGAAAGAGCTAGAGTATAAGGGTATTCAAATATCCAATAGAGTAATTAAGTGAAAATAGTTAAGGAGTGTTCTATAGATGGAAACAAGCTCATATAAGAGTATTCGAATTCATGAAATACAAATATATCCCTATGAATACATATTTTTTAGTATGAAAACTAAACTTAATTATGATGTGTGAATAAGGTCTCAAATATTATGGAAAGCAAGTACAACCAAAAGCTTTCAAGTAAGAATAGTTTGGCTTCCGATTGTAAAGGCAATCATATGGACACTTATTGTAAAACGGATGATGGTAAATTGTTTATCAAAAGAGTGGCTTCTAGGAAGGCATATTCAACCTAAAACTTAAGAGCTAAACTTAAGACCATATGACAAGCAAGAAGTGAAGGCTTTGACATGGACAAAAAAGGCCTAGACACAAGAGGGGAGATTGTGGTAAGCAATATTAGAATGGCAAGTGACTCTCTTTTGACAAGTCATTTTGGAGAATCAAACATTGATGATATGTTCCATAGATTTTCCATCTGTTATTTTTGGAGTTTGTGAAGCCTGAAAAGGCTAATGAAGAAGAAGATCATTGTCCTTAGCAGTGTACGTGCATTAGACAGCAGTCTAGGGAGCGCTTCTACAATAGAGTCTTATGATATGCAAAGCGCTGTGCAATTCGACAGTGGCATCAACAACAGCGCAACTCTAGAGATTTCCACTGTGAGACACGCTAGTTGCAAATAGTGATACTCACAACAATTTGGCAGAAACTTGAGTGAGAACAGAACATCTTGCGCGAAAGAGGAAAAAAGGAAAGAAAAAATAGACTACCTATTAGGATATGGTCAACTCTAGTGCCCCTATATAAATACTAGTATTTACCATTGTAATTTGTGTGTGAGATAAATTACTAGAGAGAGAAAGAGAACAATTGTAAAGAGATTGAAGAGAGATAGAGAGATTATAATCAACTTTGAAAGTTGTGGATTGAGTGCAGTGCGCTCCGTGTACATAGGTAAATTGCTGAACTACGTAAAATCTTTGGTGTCGTCTTTTTCTTCTTATTACTTTCATATTATCTATGTGTGTGTTTGGATTTGTGAGTGTGATATTTCTTATAACAATTGGTATCAGAGCCATGTTTGGACAGATTAGGTTTTACATAAATCTAGGTTTTCTTGAGGTCATCGATTTTGTTGAGAATTTACGGGATTAGAGAAGGATACGTAAGTGAATAAGAAATTCGATGGGATGAATTTCAGCTTCTGAAGTATACTAATGGAAGATTATATGTACCAAAAGGACCTACACTGGCTAATAAAAGAGAAGCCAAAGAGTATAATCGACACAGATTGGTTAGTGAAATGGATGCAAAAGGGCATGGTTGAAGAGGATTGAGAGCTCCTAGACCGGAGAGCATTGGGAGCAATTCGTCTCAGTTTGATGAAGTAGATCGCTTTCAACATAAAGGATCAACAGATTGCCAAAGATCTTTTGAAGACTCTATCAAATCTATAAGAACAACTTTTGGCAGTAAGAAAAGTCCATCTTGTCAATAAGTTGTCAAATCTGAAGATGACGGAAGCTGTAAGAAACATCTAAACCAGTTCAACGAAGTGAAAGGTGGCTTAAATTCTGTGTCTATAGGTTTCGATGAGGAGTTATTGGCGGTGTTTATGCGCTCACCCAATTTCCAGAAAGTTGGAAGATGACAAGTTAGTCAATTGTCAAATCGTTAAGGAAGGAAAGGTTGAACTTTCAATAGGTTGTGATCATGATCATGACTGAAGAGATCAGATTGTGTGAAGAGGGATTAAAGGCATCTACACCTTCATCATTGAATACAGAAGGTAGAGAAGGCAGAAACAGAAATTGAAACACTAATCAACGGGGAAGATCAAAGTCAATTGAAAAGTCCAAATCCAAGCATTCGGTCAACTATTCGAGAAATCAGCAATGGAGTAAGAGGGATGTAGAGTGCTGGAATTGTGGTAAGAAGGGTCACTTCTCGTATGAGTGTAGATTTGAGAAGAAGGATAATGGCAAAAGTAGTGAGAATTGTGTGTTAGGGGAGTCAGATGACTGCCTCATCTGCTCGTTTGAAAGTAAGACGGAGTCCTAGGTTCTGGATTCAGGAGCGTCATTCCATGCCACACCTCATAGGGAGTTGTTCGAAATTTATGTCTCTAAAACATGGGACAAGTTTATCTTGGTGATAACAAGACTTGCAATGTTGTCGAAAAGAGAGATGTGAATATCAAGCTGAATGGATCAGTTTGGAAGCTCAACAATGTGAGGCACATACCAGATTTCAGGAAGAATTTGATCTCCATTGAGCAACTAGCGTTAGATGGTTACATGATTACATTCACAAGTGATGAGTGTCTACATTCGAAAGGAAAGTTTCTAGATTTGAAGAGTGTTGAGGTTGATTTATGTGAGAGTTGCATGTTGGGAAAACAAAAGCGAGTGAGTTTTAAGAAGACGGGAAGAGCACCGGCTAAGAAAAAGCTGGAACTTGTGCACACTGATGTTTGAGGTCCATCTTCAAGCTCATCGACCGGAGGTAAACAATATTTCATCACATTAATTGACGGCCACTCTAGGAATGTGTGGGTTTATTTTCTAAAGCACAAGTGTGAGGTGTTTGACGCTTTCAACAAATGGAAAGCTAGGGTTGAGAACGAGACAGGGTTGAAAATCAAAAAGCAACATTCAGACAACGGTGGAGAATATGAAGACAATGAGTTCAAAAAGTTTTGTTACTAGAGCAGGATAAAGCTCAGTAGGACGGTTCTTAGAACCTTACAATAGAATGGTATAACAGAACGGATGGATAGGACATTAACTGAAAGAGACAGAAGCATGCAGTTACATTCAGGGTTGCATGGGAAATCAAGAAAGAAAACTTGATTCCTTAAATATGAGGGGATTAGATTCCTTTTCGAGTAGGAACTTAATTCTTAATTTGTATGTGAGGGATTCCTTTCTTAATTGACTTTAGTAAACACTATAATCACAAATTAGGAATTACATTTCTTTTTCTCTTTAGGATTCCTGATTACTAAACGCTTCAATAATAAAGTCTAAAGTAAATCATAAATAAAAAAAAGTAATATCATTGAACGGCTAAAACATGCCAAATTGAACGGCTACACTTTCAGCTAGGGCTATCAAAATGGGTTCATGGGTCGACACGACCGGTTTAAATAAACGGGTCAACCTCTTGAAGCACAACACAACCTGTTTAGTTAAATAGGTCAAACAGGCTGACCCGCTACACATTTATTTGTTGGGTCAAGTCGGGTCGGGGCAGTTTTTGAAGTGTTTGACCCATTTGAAAAATTGGAAAAAAAGTTCTTGTTCATAATTATTCTGTAAAATATTGTAAAAAAGGAAAAAAAATAAATAAAGAATCTGTGGGAGATATGGACATCATCCATTAAAGATTAAAGAAAATGAAAGAGTTTTTTTAAAAAAAAATTCAAAAAAGAGATTTGGGATCGCTTACATCATCATGTTGGTGTCTAAATAGACAACAAAAATAATAAAAACCTTGCAAGTGCACAAATTGTAAACAATAGCACAACGGAAAACTAAGGATCATTCTCACATAGAATTAATTACCTACTAAAATAGCGAGTTTATAACTATGACACTCTAGGACTTTAATCTAACTAAAAATATAAAAACAAAGACTACTTATACACACAAATTGGGGGTTTTGAATTGATTATTTAAACTAAAGAAAAACAATAATAAAAACGCAGAAGAAAAAAAAACGGAAGAAATAAAACAAAGAAAATACTAGTTAGGACTTCCTATCCACCATTAAACAATCATCCAATCCATAAACAATAATAAAGTTAACAAATAATCAAACATGATGAAGATATTCACGACAAGGTGATGGTGTCTCACTCAAGCCGTATGATTTTCTCTTTGTTGGCATATAAATTGCATGGTATCTATATAAATACTTATATTCCAAATTATAACCTAGCATGGTGTCTACTTAGATTTAATAATGGGAATTCAATAAGAACAAAGAGAATATGAATATCACATGAACCCTAAAACATGGTATCTATTCATGAATCAACTTCCCTTAATTGGGTCGTAATTCAATTAATTGTTGCAACCAAGGATAGATTTGTATGGTGTCCGACTTGTATCCTTGCAACATAAATCCTAAAATCATACTCCTAAGATGGCCAATCAAACAAACAAAAATAATAGAAATTCTTGTGGAGAAATTGAATTCATCACGTAAGAAAAATAATACTTCATTAAAACAAAACTTGTCTATGGAATTGAAATCATGTCTAGGGTTTCAAGTTAGCCCTAACTAATAAGAAAATTAGCTAGAAATAAAAACTAGAAAAAAAAATAAAAACATATAATCTAAAGAAAGGTAGAAGAAGAGAATGATGCCTAAGTCTTCGATCTTCAATATTCAACTCTTGACTTTTTCTCTTGTAGAAAACTCTTTGTATTTATAGGTGACTTCTCCTTGTGAGCTCCCAATTCTTCTTAGGTTTTGGAAATCTACCAAGTGGAAAGTAGAATGAATCAAGGAATGAGAAGTCTTTCCTAACTTGAATTTCCACTTTTGATGATTGACTCCTAATTTGAGTTTAGGAAGTTTTCCAAACATGTCTTGGTCTTTTAGGGTGCGTTTGGTACGTAGGATGGGACGGGACAACTTTCTCTTGTCTCGCATTTGGCGCGCTATTAGCATGGGACGGGACGGGACAAGGTGGGACAAAAAACCCAAAAACTTGTCCCACCCAAATAGGTCGGCCAGACTTGTCACACTTGTCACATGCATGGCACAAGTCTCAAAAAGACCATTTTAACCTTAATATTTTCAAAAATTACAAAAATACCAGATATAAATTAAAAACCTAAATTGAAATCTGATCTCTCATCCTCACTTCACACATCAGCTGCTCTACTCTCTCTCTCTCTCTCTCTCTCTCTCTCTCTCTCTCTCTCTCTCTCTCACACACACACACACACACACACACATTCACCAGCCACTGCTCTCTCGTCGTCGGGGTGCCGTGAACTCGCCGCCAGCGCGCATCAGCAGCAGCTTCGTGGTTGCCGGTGTTTTTTGCGTTTTGTCGCGACTGGTTGCAGGGTTTTTAAGAACAAAATGGTAAGGTTTTATCTCTTATGGCTTCTCATTTTCTGTTCAGTTCTCAGTTCTTCTTCAACTCGAAATGGTTAGCTTTCACTCTACTCTATTTGTTTTTGCAAAGATTGATTTCATATTAGGTTTTTTTTTTTTTTTTTTTAAGTGAATTAAGCTTGTTTTTTTTTTTTTTTTTTTTTTTTTGGATTAGGTGTCAATTGATGTTTATTTTTTGTGATAAGTCGATTCTCTTAAGCTGCTGCTTTTTTTGAAAACAAGTTTGATTAGATTGCAGATATTGTGTCGTGACTTTATAATTTTCTCGCATTGATGTTGATAAGTAGTGAAATTGAAGTAGTGGATAGTTGAATTTGGAATTTTACTGTATTTTATTGTAGAACTTTTTGATTGTTTAGCAAATTCGAATCAAATAAACTATAAATCTTCAGTTTCGTTCTGTTTGGTTTTGAAGAAACTGTTGTTTAACAGAAAGAAGCGAAATTCAACTCTCTAGGTCTTGGATTTTTCACTTTCTATTGGTTGATTCTTGTTGTCTTGCTTAATGGTAATAGGTACCTAGAACATTTGAATGGTCTGGTAATAATCCCCTGCCACCTGATTGGTTAATCATGGCTGGTAATTGAAAGTGGATTGTTGTTGTTGTTAATTAAAATTTTTTGATTTTGTGTTTTATTTGATTGTTATGGGTATTGAAACCAATTGTGACGACACTGCGGCAAGCTGTTAATTTTGATCTTCTTGTGTTATTGGGTGTTTATAGGTGAGAGGCAATGGTGAAATTCTTAGTCAAGTTGTGTCTTCTTAGGTAAGATTGTGTTTGGTAGGTTTAATTTGGTTGTTTTGGGCCTTTTAGCTTCAAATTTGCCAAAAAAAAATTGTTATGGGTTAAGTGTGCGGTTTGGTCAAGACTTTAAATATAAACAAATACTTGCATGTTTATGTGTGAATTTTCTCGGCGCATTTTGATGAATTGGTTAATTATATAATGGTGTGTTGTTGGATTTAAGATTTGACTGGTGATACCTCGGGTCTTGGTCTGTTCGAATTGGAGGCCTTGCAGGATTGTGAGTACAAGTTCATGAGCAAGTATGTTAAGGTTGGAAGCATTAAAAAGGAAGAAGTTCCGATGGCGGATAGTGAATCTGCAGCAGAGGAAAACGAAGGAAAGTGCAGCTATTCAGTCTAAGGAATCTGGGGTAGTGGTTATAATTTGCAATCACAAACCATCAAGTATAGTGTTTGGCTGCATGTAATTTGTATAGTTTTATTGAAGTTTTACATTGTTAGTTGAAAATACCTACAAGGTTATACTAAACAACCTAGAGGATGGGTGAATAGGTTGACACACTAGTTTTAAAAACTCTTTCGTGACTTATGTCAAAACCTTAGTGAGCATACAAATTAACCTTAAACATGATTGTTATGAGAAAACAATTAACACGTGTATACTCAATTCACCACTCTTAGTCTACAAAACATATACCAACAAACAATGTATCTCATATACAAGATATTCAATTAAGATCAAATTCCACAAATTGTACTTTGAATATTACAATGTAAGTACACTAAGTAAAACTACTACAACTTGCTAATGAAGGAAATATATTAAAACCAAAACAAAGAATACAAGTGTTGACGGTGAAATTTGGATTGCCACGCACTCAACAATTATATCAATTTAATATAAAACAAGAAAATTAAGAACACATGCAAAAGACAAGTTTTACGTGGAAAACCCTTGAGTGGGAAAAAACCACGGCGCCCCTAAGGGCAGAAGAATAATACTAGATTTTCGTTGCTTTGTTACACGCTCAGATCTCTCACAATTGCTCTCTTTTCTCTCTCTAGATTTCTGAACCCCTACCTCATGGGATAGGTGGTTCTATTTATACATGTTTACTTAGGGTTTCCCCTTGTTTTCAGCCGTGTGGGTGAAAGGTTTCCCTCTTTGATTCGTACTAGGATCCTGACTTGTCACGGATCAGGTCTACTTTCCTTTTTATGATTCCTTGTTGTTCTGGGTCTTCTAAAAGTTTGGGGTTTATTTCTGTGTTTCTGCCGAGTCGGTTCAAGCCCAGTATGCTGGTCCAGCGAGTACCTTTATTTTCTGGGTATTGCATATTTGGCGAGCACACTTCTATATTCGGCGAGTAGGTATTTAGTTTCGGCGACCATATCTTTGACTTCCTTCTGGTTTAAGCTATTCTATCATTCTGACTTGTCAAACTTCCTCCTTTAACCCGATCAATGAGTGACGTGGCAGTCTTTCGTTAGCTCTTTTGATGACGTGTCAGTTTGGCGAATTGATACATACAACAACAAGTATTCATAATAATGTCAAATATGTACAAGTGTTAAACTATATACAACTATATAAAAGAATCAAAGAAAAAGAGAATAGTATTTACACAAATGAATTGTATATACAAATATGATCAAAATGAATATTGATTACAAATCACACTTTACACAATCTTGCTTCCAAATATATCATAAGTGAATATTGTACCACAAGATTAAAACATACACATAAACATATATAAAAGAGGGATAGAAAGAATTGACATATGAGATTTTTTAACATGGTAAAAACCTCAAAAGAGGAAACATCCACAGGTTGAACTACAACCATTGGGTACTATATATATTGGATGATAGATTAGAAATTCCTCAAAAGTGACCAACCTTGATCTACTTCCTATTGGAATCTTTGTCTACCCAACCCTATTGGAAAATACGAAATCCCTCAATGATGCGGAACCACCATATATTGGAGATCGTACCAAACCAACATCGATGGAAGATTAGAAATTCCTCAAAAATGCATACACATCCCATGTACCCTGCTCTTTTGGAGTCTATGTCTATCCATATGCCTAGGCCTACCAATATTGTAGCCAACTCTCTATCCAAGGCACTCATGCCTCTAGGGAGCCTCCCATGTATGACTATCCGGACCTTCCCGATCCTAGCCATGTGATTACGCACGTAACGGTTATAATGAACTATCCCCAATAGCGCCAAAAACTTGATCGGTGCACAGGACACGACAGTTCTATAACTGCGGTAAATGATGGTACGTGCGTGCGAGTGTATTTTTACCCTTTCACAAGTATACGAATCGTTGGCCACGTATAGTGGCTATGAGTAAGGGTATCGTTCTCACGAAAGAGGTTGTACACGTAAAGTCGGTTCTACGTCTTATGTTATAAATAAGCTAATTACAATATTTACAGTAATTACAAGTGCATGAAAATGTAAATGAGGATGGTCGCAAGTAAGCTACAACTAATCTAATGCACGACAATTACACTAAAATGGCATACAGATTGAATTACACTAATGCGGGAAACTAAAAGCGATGCGAATCCTACGATCTAGGATACGCAATCTCTATACTACAATGACAATTATAATTAACCTAAACTAATTAGATGGCAACTAAAGCAAATAAGTAAATTAACCACTAAAGCAATATAATTAAGTTACACTAATTAACTACAACTAACTAAACTAACTAATTCTTGCAAGGGTTATGCAAGAGCTAAGATGCAAATGATGAGGGATATATTAATTGATCACAATTAAGCACCTTTGGTTCTATGGCATATGCAATATAATCCTACCACTCAATTACCATCACCTATGGATATAGAATGACAATGATAGAGAGGTTTACAACCTAGAACATGAGAACTAGTTAATATGCATGGACAGGTAAATACTAACCCAATCCTCTCCACTAGAGCTAATCAATGTTGGAAAACAAAGGCTACAAGTTACTAATGATCAATCAATAACATGTATCCATACAATTAAGCTCCAATCAACATATGATAACTCAAGATAGATATAGTAAAGATAAGATCAATTAAAGGCAAGATAAATCATATAAAATCCATCCCTCAACATTGAAAGTGTTACACATACATGTTCATAAATTACAAATAAGGAAGAGAAGTAAAAGTAAGAAGAAACCACAAGTAGGAAATCTTCTTGTCTTTAATCAAGCACCATGTCTCCTTCTTCCAAGCTAGGAAATCCACATGAAACCATGTAGTGTTGAGGTGGTGTAGTTCTAAGCTAGACTAAGGTTTCTAAGCTAAATTATGATATTTTAAGGTTTTGTTTGGATATTAGGGATTGTGTTTAAGGTTGGGAAAGGTGAATATATATAGAGGGAAGTGTTTGGGCAAGGTTTTGGATGAAATATCTCTAAGTCGGTCGTTACGGCGGGTTCAGAACCCCTGTCTCGCGGGTTTATTCCCACTGTCAAAGGTCGCGGTGGATTTTAGACGTTTTGGCCACGAGATTGGACCTTCTGGACTGCAGGAATGTTCCAGCAGCATGAAATCGCGGAATCTTGGTGAGTTTGGATGTCTTTGGGCGTGAAAAAAGCTGCTGGAATCAAGCTTGAAGGCTTGAACGTCCATGGAGGTTGGTGGACTTGGATGGGAGGAAATCACGTGCATGAGAGGCCCAAAGTAGGTCCATCGTGACCGGAAAAAGGAGGGGAATCGATCTGGGTAGAGAAGGCCGAAAAAACCATTAGAAAATGGCCAGAAATGGCCCAAGAAGATGTCGGGTCAACATCGGGTCAACCGGGTTCGAGTCGAGTCACGTGGGTTGTGGTGACCCGGCTGAAGGTTGATGACGACCGACGTCAGCATTGCGTCATGCTGACACAAGCACAAACCAAAACGACACCATTTATCATGCTGACGTGGCGTTGACGCTGTGATTTGGCTGGCAATTTACAATGTGCACCCCTCTACTCTTCACTATTCACAGAATCTTCAATAATAATCCAAATCTTGCACTTTTGCCCCTGAAATGTCCAAAATGACAACAATGCCCTTGAACTTCCCTAATTACTTGAAACACTTATTTAATCCATTAAATACCCGGTTTTACCCAAGAAACAAGCACAAAAAGATAGGAAAAGGGAGCGTTAAATGTGAACATTTGGAGCGCAATCACCATGACTTCTTGCTTGGTTATCCGGACCTCTTATCCTAACCAAGACTTCATTGCTTGACTATCTGGACACCTTGTCCTAGTCAAGACTTCATGCATTTTACAAGGATTTCCTAATATGATCATGTGAATGCAAATGATACAAACAATCAATTCAACATAGGACATGTGATCAATACATTCTATGGAACAACTAGACCTAAACATGTGAGAACACAAGTAATATAGTCTAGATGCCAAAAACATGAATTAAACCTAGAGCATGTGAAAAACACCTAACACAAAAGCTCCTAGTTTCATTCACACACATAACACTTGAATAAATCATATACATGAAGCACATATTCAAGATGTCATAAACATATACAAAAATGCTAGAATCATAAAATGTATTTAATGAATATTCTAGCCAAAGATTTAGAGCAAAGATATAATGAATAGTCAATTAAATCCTATTAGTCTCTAAATACACAAACACAAGTGCTAATCCTAGATTTGTTCAATAAGAGAATCTAAGCACATGTGAGGATTATTAATCATAAAATACATCAATCAATCCACAAATAATCCTAGATATCAAACTAATCACAATACAACTCTTAATCATGTGAAAAAACCTAGAATCCTAGAAACTAGTTCACATATGTCTCTAATTAGACTTTTAATTAGGTTTGATTATGAAGCTATCTTTCTCAATAGCATTCACCATACATATACATACATATAGAAGAAGAAACCCCAAGAAAATTGAAAGTTATAAAAGAAGAAATCTCAAAGATATGAACACTACCTTACAATCACGAGCTGGTTCGTTTTTCTGTGTAAAACTACCATGAAAATTGGTCAAATAGCTGCAAGACCACTTGGAAAAGGTAGAGGACTCAATTATGAACAATCTCCAAATTGAATCACTCAATTCCGACTTTGTATGAGAAAGTTATGGTGTTTGGAAGATGAGAAAAATTGGAGAGAAAATTCTGATTTGGATTTCAAGCTTTTTTTTCTTGAAATAAAATGGGAGGGAATTGGAAATATTTAAAAGGAAGAGAGAGAGGGAAAACATGAGCCAATCAAGGGCTGCCACGTCAGCACCCCGTGTGGGGCGCGTGTGGCACACAGGACCAGAGGGCTGCTCTGGCCGTGTGGCACACGGCCTCCACACGTGGTGGCCAAGGCATGGCCTTTGGCCATGCACATCCCTCTCATGCACCTCTCGCGTTCTTCAATCGTATTTGGGCCTCCAAACTCCAACTTCAAATTCGTCTTTGGATTACGAATCGTGACTCCCTCACGCACAACAACGACTATGAAACTTTGAGAAAAGGTTGAGAATTCATCTCAGAAAACGATGACGAAGACAACTCAACGAATGAGAACGCAAAGTAGCGTAGCTACATCGTTTGGACTCGAAACCTAATGAATGAGTAACTGAAATGACCGGGACTCAATAAGAAATCACAAGAGAATATGTTCAAGTCCAAAACCAAAAATATGGAAACATATACACACAAAATCACACACATATGCCATTTCCTAGACATAGTCCTAGAACATGCAAATTACAATGTTTATCAAATTAAATATAATGCATGTGCATACATTACCAAGTATGTGAAAGTGATATATAAATGTTATTCAACCATATAAGGACACATATGAATGCCATGTGTGTGTGTGTGTGTGTGCGTGTGTGTGCCTAGCCTTGTAAGAGAAATGAGGTCTTATATACTTTGTAGACCGATGAAGCACATTTCTCTTTGAAGCCGACATCTTGCATGAGTTGTGCCTAAGACTTTCTTTGACGTCTTGAATCTTTAACACTTAGACCACTAAACATTACAAGAGAACATCGTTTTGATATGGAATATATGCCAAGACAAACCAAAAACCTAACATTAGTCTAGGAAACTCATGTTGCAGAGTTGCTTCAATGTTAATTTCATCATGAAAAATAAATTTGGGCAATTATTTATACTTTATGGGTACCCATGTTTTTGTGGTGGGATATTTGGCCAGATTTTACTGTATTGTGATCAAATTACTTATGAGATTGATTTATTGTTATTCTTTTCGGTTGGATCATATGTTATTAGGTATTATTCCATGTGACCTTTGATTTGTTAAGAGATCTTATTTCGTGTTGAACTTTGATTTTTAAAGTATTTGCATTGCACTGCTATGGAATTTGTGATGAAAATAATTATGAGATTTAGAGAATTTTATTTTTTCAACATTATAGTTTGATTTCAACATTTAAATGGTAAAATATGATTTTTTTTTTTTTTTTTTAAAGATAGAATATTAACTTATTAAGTGAGAAAATTAAATTAATTAATTATAAGGAGATGAATTGTCAAAAAAAAAAAAAAAATTTCTTCTACTTTGAATTTCTTGCTTGGGTAATATGGAATTTTTTATTTTTTTTTTTACCAAAAAAATATAAAATGAGGAAATTGTCAAACATAATCTTGTAAATTTATTAATTAAGAATATTTTTCAATCACAATATTATTATTTTTATTAAATATGATATATAAAAATATGTATTTAATAAAATAAAATAAATACTGACTTGTCCTGTCCCATATGTCACTATTATGTGGTAACAAACATTGGACAGGACAAGAAGGGCACTCTGATCATTTGAACTTCTTGTCCCATCCTATTCTAGCCATACCAAACGCATAACAGTATAGTGAACAATTCTATCCCAGGCCTACCAAACACAATACAAAACAACCTGTCCTGTCTCATCCCGTCTCGCCTTGTCCTGTCCCATGTCTGTGCCAAACGCACCCGTAGAGTCATTAGGATTTGATTAGGGAAGTTTTTTCTTAATCCTGGTCCAATTCAGATTTCTTCCTCATCAGGACCCACGGAAGACTTTTTAGCTCTAACCATCAGTCACTAAAACAACCATAACTTTCTCTAGAAAAATCAAATTAACAACTGTAAAGTGCGTCGGAAACTAGACATTCGGGGCTTCCAAAAACATGTGAATCTCAACTTGGTTCGATCCGAGGAGGGAGAGATTTAAGGAGGGAGATATGGTCTTCACAAGGTGGATGTGGTGTAGAGGCGCATTTCTTCAAACTTCACTAAAATCACATTTTTATCTTCAAACTCACTTCAAGAGCTATTTTCTACACATCCTCAACAAACACATTAAAATATTCAATTATACTCAAGAACATAACATAAAATATAGGAATTAGGGATCTTAAATACGAACATTTATCGACCTAACACATCATCATCATCAATATAAAAATTCAAAAAAAAATTCAAAAAAATTTCGTATAGTTTCTTTTGATTTTGTCGCAAAAACTACACTTTTCTCCACTTGATTTGCATCAACACTTACACACAATTCATAACAAGCTACTGGTTTTGTAGAGAATTTTTGTTTTTTTGTTTTGTTATAGAGAACCCAGTCTTCCTTTGAAAGAGAGGAAAGAGTGAGAAACCATGAATGAGTATGACAGATGGTTAGGGTTTCAATATTAACTTATGTATCTATGTAAAATTTCAATTATACCCCTATACAATTTAATATTACAAATATACCCTATCTGATAAACGGGTTAAACAGGTCACCCACGAACCTGTTTAGTGAAACCTGATACGACCCGTATATGTACACAGATCAAATGGGTTAACCCATTTATGGCCTGAATTGCAAGGATTTTATTAATTGATTGGCTTATTTCGTGAACAAACCACATGTTAGGGTTTGAATTGTAAAGGTAGTTTAGGTAATTGAGGATCAAGCTCAAAGGCCCTTTCAAGACCTCAAGGTGACAAGCACTTCAAAGGTAAATTTCTAAGTGTTTACTTGCTTTGAAGAGATGTAGTTGCACACAACCACAACTCATGCATAATTCTTATTCTTGTATGTTGTGTGTTCTTATTATGTGTGCATTAATGTTCATTAATCTCTCTTCTTGCATGTTTCAAGTGATTGCATCTAGTTTATTGAAATGGCATAACATGTTTAGGCATGACATGTTTAGGCATTAGGATGCAAAGACATGAAGTCTCTTCATGCATGTTTTAATTGAATGCATCTTGTTCAATGACAATGCCATGACATGTTAGGCATTAGGATGCATTCACTTCCCACACTTGCACTTCATGATTAGTCTTAAGTGTGGTGTAATTCGTTTCCGTTTGTGTGATCGGAAACGTCCGCGCTTGCACGATGGTGTGCATGTCTTAGCGTAATGGTTGACCACTTGAGAAGGTCTCATTCTTCTCTTGGATAAGTGGTAGTTTTGGTTTGGTTGTTTGGAGTAAAGTGTCTAGTTTCAAAAGATTGGATTTCAATGTTTTAAATATTTTTCAAAACTGACTTTTGTATGGTCTTGTGACCATAACTTTTTATAAAATGATTTAAATTGAGTTTTGTAAAATTCGGGACAAACTAAACACCCATACCTTTCTAACAGTATATCATTCGTAATATTTCATGACCATTTGGATTGGTTTTGAAATCTCCAAAGTGACCACTAAAACAGGGCAACTCTATTGTTGTCCGTTTCTAACCTTTGGTCACTCAATTGACCATAACTTTTTTTATAGATATCAAAATGTCGTTCCATAAATCGGAGTATAAAGTAGACATCCATACCTTTCCAATGATATATCATACGAAAGGTTTTGATGTCGTTTGGTCATGTTTTGAGACACTTGAATCTGAAGTTGATGCATTGTCGCGCCCAAACCGCTGTTCACTCGCCCTACGTACAGCGGGCACCTGATTGATTTTTCAATCTGCCACCCAAAATCCTCACTACGTAGAGCGGTTTGCGCGGAAACTTTTTGGAAAATTTCCAAAACGACATAGCTTCAATTGGACATCATATATATATGCCTCTTTCACCTTAGGTCATCTTTATGACTCAAAAAATCATATTTTTAATTGAGAGTATTTTCAAAGAGAGATTTTTCATCAAGAACTCATCTTTGATCACTCAAATCAAAAAACCATCCTCATATGCATCTAAACATCTTCTAAGCATTTTCTAGCATAGTTAGGATGCTTGCTTGCATGGGTTTTGCTCAACACACATCTCTTGGTAAGTTCTTCACTGTTATCTTACATAATTAGTGTTTTACTTAACAAGACATCTCTTAGATTACTTGCATGTTCTTAGATTAATTTCTAATATTCAAGATGGAGATTGTTGTGTTGAAATGATTGAGTGTTGTATTTTGATAGCTTCATAGGATTGCCTAATCTATGTTTAGCTAAGCTTTATGACATGTCATTTAGCTATTGATATCTAGGATTGTATTAATTGCCATTTTATCATCCTAGATAAGCAACTAAGGTTCCCTAGCTTTATTTGCTCTTTGAATATTCATACATATTCACATAGGCTTTATTATCTCTTCATTGAGAATTAAGACTTGATGGCTAAGGTTGCTTAGGCCACAAGCAATTGAACTAGGTCCACTTTTACAAGCCTCCGAGTAGTGGTAACGGGTTATTGATCAGGATTAGATCGTAAACCGGGATTAGGTTGTAAGCGTTATCACAATTAGTGGATTTGAGGTTCGAGTGTGGCGCACTTACTAGCCCGTGGTTTTTCCCTGTTGAGGGTTTCCACGTAAAAATCAAGCGTCATTTAATTTCCGCACTTATATGGTTGATTTGTTAATTTGACTAATTTGGGGTATTTTCGTGAAAATTGACTAATCGCTAAAATTGAGTAAAATCGGATAAAATCTATTCACCTCTCTCTCTCTTTCTCTCTAGATTAATATATAGAACACACTGCTAATTTGTTTCATGAACCCCTTTAAAGCCGACATGAACCCGATTATCAACCTCGGGTTCGTGTCGGGTTCGCGGGTCATGGGTTGTTTTGACAGCTCTACTCTCAATTAGTGGTGCCCACGGTTCGGTTTCAGTTTCGGTTTTGATTAGAAACCGTTGGTTATGGTTCTGTGGGAAGGTAAAATCGTAACCGTAACCGTAACCGGCCTAGCCGGTTTGGTTAACGGTTTTTAACTACCGGTTAGGTAGTTCGGTTATGGTTCCGGTTTCAGACCTTTTTTTTTTTTTTTTTAATTAAAATAAAAGAATAAAAAATGATATAAGTGTGATTGTGGAAAGAAAAAATAATAATTCATGAACCTTAATAATAATTAAAATTGAACAAAGTATAAAATAAAAAAAATTGAACAAACATTTTCTTTCGTAATATATTTCACTTAGAAGTTCTAATGTATTTCATATGAAATATTCAATTGAAGTATTTAACAATGTTTAAAAGAAAAGAAATTGACATTTATTAATAAATACAACTTTATAATTACATAAAAATAAAAAATAAAAAATAAAAATTAGCGTTGAATTCATGCCCCAACGGTCAGCTCAATTTTTTTTTTTCAAAAAATATGTCATGTGGCAGCTTCTGATTCGTTGATTTTTTTTTTTTTTTTAAATTTGAAAAAAAAAAGTGGCGGTTAAACCGCCGGTTTTAGCAGTTTTTTTAGAAGACTAACTGTAACCGAATCGTGATTTAATCGGTTCCCAACCAGTTTTCTAACTGCCGATTTTAGTCACAGTTTTGACTATACGGTTTTGGTTCGAAACCACCGGTTTAACCGTATCTGATAAACGGGTTAAACAGGTCAACCACGAACCTGCTTAGCGAAACCCAATACGACCCGTATATGTACACAGATCAAACGGGTTGACCCATTTATGACCTGAACCCCTTTAAAGCCGACACGAACTCGATTATCAACCTCGGGTTCGTGGGTCATGGGTCGTTTTGATAGCTCTACTCTCAGCTAGTGGTGCCCACGGTTCGATTTCGGTTCGGTTTTGATTAGAAACCGTTGGTTATGGTTTTGTGGGAAGGTAAAACCGTAACCGTAACCGTAACCGACCTAGCCAGTTTGGTTAACGGTTTTTAACTGCTGGTTAGGCAGTTTGGTTATGGTTTTAGTTTCGAACCCTTTTTTTTTTTTAATAAAAGAATAAAAAATGATATAAGTGTGATTGTGGAAAGAAAAAATAATAATTCACGAACCTTAATAATAATTAAAATTGAACAAACATTTTCTTTCGTAATATATTTCACTTAGAAGTTCTAATGTATTTCATATGAAATATTCAATTGAAGTATTTAACAATGTTTAAAAGAAAATAAATTGACATTTATTAATAAATACAACTTTATAATTGCATAAAAATTAAAAAAAATAAATTAGAAATTGTCATTGAATTCATGCCCCAATGGTCAGCTCAAATTTTTTTTTTCAGAAAATATGTCATGTGGCAACTTCTGATTCGTTGATTTTTTTTTTTTTTTTAATTTGAAAAAAAAAAGTGGCGGTTAAACCGTCGGTTTCAGCATTTTTTTTTTAAAAACTAACCGTAACCGAACCGTGATTTAATCGGTTCCCAACCGATTTTCTAACTACCAATTTTAGTCATAGTTTTGATCGTACGGTTTCGATTTGAAACTGATCGAAACCGCCTATTTAACCGTAACCATGGCCACCTCTACTCTCAGCCATTGAAATTGCTATTGATCTCAACAACAACACAAACTCGATTGTCCTAAACTACACAAACACAAACCGACAAAAAAAAAAAACCAATTGAAAAAGGGCAAACTCGTCATTCTCGCATCGTCGATCTATTTAAAACCAATAAAAACCAAATCTAGGGTTTTGTTTCCGCTTTCTTTCAATTGTAAGAGGCTTTTCACAGACACAGCAGCCGATTTCAATCTCCACTCACTCACGCTTCAAGTTCGCGTCTCTTTCTCAGGTTCGCTCCAGTCTGGTTCTCTACGATTACCCTTTTGTTTGTCTTCTTAAATCTATCGCAAAAAGCTAAGCTTTATTGATTCTCTGTAAGTTATGTTTTGTTAAATTAACTTCACGGTTTTTCGTTCGGCATCTTTTTTATTTGGTTTATTATTTTTTAACCCAACAAATAATTTGTTGTTTTTCTGCTGATTTCTCTGTGAAAAAAATGTGTATATATAATTAGGGTTTTAGACAGCTTCTTGTTCTTTATAAGTTATGTTTAGTAAGATTAATTTCATGATTATAAGTTCATCTCTTCATTCTTTTGTTATTTTTTTTAACCCAACAAATAATTTGTTGTTTGGTGTTGATTTCTCTGTGAATTTTAAATTATGGTTTTTGTTCAGTCAGGAAAAGTTGTGGTTTAGGCCTACTTGTTGAATTGTTGTTAACTGATATATTATATCGTTGTCAATGTGTTTGAATTCAGATTCTCGAGTTTTCTGATTTTGTTCTTTAGAGTTGTTCAAGGACAAGATGGCATCGGCATCACGTTTCTGGACTCAGGTATTTCTTCTTGGATTTGCGTTTTATATACTAGTGAAATATCCAACACTACTAATGTTATTGGTTCTTGTTTGTTTGTTTATTATTATTTTTTTAAAATAGGGTGGCAGTGACACTGAGGAGGACAGCAGTGATTATGAGGATGGGGAGGTTGACAATGTTGGAGGTGATACCACCACCCAAAATGCTGGAAGCAGATATCTTGAGGCAAACGCTAGTGATAGCGATGACTCTGATGGTCAGAAGCGTGTGGTTAGGTCGGCCAAAGACAAGCGATTTGAGGAAATGACTGCTACAGTTGACCAGATGAAGAACGCCATGAAAATCAATGATTGGGTTAGCTTGCAAGAGAGTTTTGACAAGCTAAATAAGCAGCTGGAGAAGGTCATGAGGGTGACTGAGTCTGACAAGGTACCCACTATGTACATCAAAGCTCTTGTGATGTTGGAGGACTTTTTGAACCAAGCCATGTCAAATAAGGAAGCTAAGAAGAAGATGAGTAGCAGCAACGCTAAGGCTCTCAATTCAATGAAGCAGAAATTGAAGAAAAATAATAAGCAATATGAGGATTTAATTAACAAGTATAGGGCAAATCCTGAGAGTGATGTCGATAAGGATGCTGAAGAAGAATCAGAGGAGGAAGAGGATGAAGAGTTTGATGTTGAGGAGGATCCTGACAACATTGATATTGGAGGATCTGATAAAGACGGGGATGTAGATGATGATGATGATGAAGAAAGGCCTGATGATGCAAATGATGAGGGTTGGAAGACGACGGGGAGGAAAAATAAGTCGTTGATGGGCAAGCAATTTAAGAATCCCAGCGAGGTCACTTGGGACACTGTTAATAAAAAGTTTAAGGAGGTTATAGCTGCTCGGGGTAGGAAGGGAACCGGAAGGTTTGAACAGGTTGAGCAGCTTACCTTCTTGACCAAAGTTTCTAAGACGCCTGCTCAGAAGCTGGAGATTCTTTTTAGTCTTATCTCTGCCCAGTTTGATGTTAATCCAGGTCTCAGTGGTCACATGCCTTTAAATGTGTGGAAGAAATGTGTACAGAATATGCTTGCCGCGCTTGACATTCTTACTCAATATTCTAATATTGTTGTGAATGACATGGTTGAGCCTGATGAGAATGAATCACAGAAGGGAGCAGAATATGATGGGACAATTCGGGTTTGGGGAAATTTGGTGGCCTTTGTTGAGAAGATAGATACTGAATTTTTTAAGAGCTTGCAAAGCATTGATCCTCACACACGTGAGTATGTTGAAAGGCTGAGGGATGAACCTATGTTCTTGGTTCTTGCTCAAAATGTTCAGGATTATTTAGAGCGGAGTGGAGAATTCAAAGCTGCTGCAAAGGTTGCCCTAAGGCAGGTTGAACTAATCTATTATAAGCCCCAAGAGGTTTATGATGCAATGAGGAAATTGGCTGAGCTGACAGAAGATGGAGATAACATAGAAAAAGCAGGCGAGGAGGAATTTAGGGGTACTACTCCATTTATTGTTGTTCCTGAGCTTGTGCCTCGAAAGCCCACCTTTCCTGAGAATAGCAGAACAATGATGGACATTCTAGTGTCCCTAATTTACAAGTATGGAGATGAGAGAACCAAAGCCCGTGCAATGCTTTGTGATATTTACCACCATGCTCTCCGAGATGAATTTTCAACTTCCCGTGACTTGCTGTTGATGAGTCATCTACAGGAGAATGTTCAGCAGATGGATGTGTTGTCCCAGATACTTTTCAACAGGGCTATGGCCCAACTTGGTCTGTGTGCATTTAGAGTTGGACTGATTGCTGAAGCACAGGGTTGTCTTTCTGAGCTGTATTCTGGTGGAAGGGTGAAGGAGTTGCTTGCCCAAGGTGTTTCGCAAAGCAGATATCATGAGAAGACTCCAGAGCAGGTATTTTTTCTTTATTTAATTGTTTTTCATATATATGTATTTATCATCATATATGGATTCTTAACGAATAGTGTCTTTTACAGCTAGAAGCTTTTCTCTCAAATTTCATGATATTTGGTTATTTCCGGTTGCTTTACTGAATGTCATAGTTTTAATGGATTATAAATGCTATTAGTTATTATTATTATCATTTGTAGTATGATTGGATTATAACTACTGTTATGTCTTCGTACTCGACTACTGAAATGTTAATAGTTTTTGTGGAAGTTGAAGGAATCATGTTAAGTATATGGTAACTGAGCTTTTAAACTGTTTTGCCTCTAGAAATCATTGATCATATAATAATGTAGTTCAAACATGAAACATTCCTTCTCTTCAATCTTTCATTCTGCTCACACATGGACATTGAACTAATAATAGTTGCTATAGCATAATTGTTATGGTTTGATTTTTGATTTGATAACATGTGGAGTGGTAATATATACTCATAATGTAATTGACAGAATATGCCATTGTTATTATTTTTGTTAAATTTTTAAAATTATAAGTAGTTTCTTCAAAGTGTTTCTGTGTAATACTGAACAATATGTTTGACATATGGAATAAGTAAACCTATGCTGTAGAAATTATGTTTCTTTTCGCAAGGGCAATTCTGCCCATTGTGAATTTGTGAGGCATCCAACAAGTTTGCTTTGCTTTAAATGATGGGAGGCCTCAAGCTTGGAAAATCTTGATTTATGTCCGTGTTCCTGTTTGTCTTCACTTGTGTAATGTTTGGTTGATTGCTGCAGTGAGACTTTTGTATTGAAATATTGATTTGAGGCCTAACTGTTGTGAACGACTGATTTTTATCAGGAAAGGATGGAAAGGAGACGCCAGATGCCATACCACATGCATATAAATCTTGAACTTCTGGAGGCTGTCCACCTGATTTGTGCCATGCTGCTTGAGGTCCCTAACATGGCAGCCAACACCCACGATGCTAAGCGCAAGGTCATAAGCAAGACATTCCGGCGGTTGTTAGAAGTGAGTCAGAGGCAAACTTTGACAGGTCCTCCTGAAAATGTGAGGGACCATGTAATGGCTGCTACCAGGGCCCTTAGCAAGGGAGACTTCCAGAAAGCCTTTGATGTTATTATCTCCCTTGATGCCTGGAAGCTCCTCAAGAATCGGGAGAGTGTCCTTGAGATGCTTAAGGCCAAGATTAAGGAAGAGGCTTTGAGGACATACCTGTTTACATACTCTTCATCGTATGATTCTTTAAGCTTGGACCAGCTCACTAAAATGTTTGGCCTTACAGAAGCGCAGACTCACAGCATTGTTAGTAAGATGATGATCAATGAAGAGCTTCATGCGAGTTGGGATCAGCCCACCCGATGCATTGTGTTCCATGATGTTGAGCACACAAGGTTGCAGGCTCTGGCATTCCAGCTGACAGAGAAGCTTTCAATTCTGGCCGAAAGTAATGAAAGAGCATTTGAGACAAGGGTTGGTGGTGGCGGAATGGACCTGTCTCAAAAGCGGAGAGATACCCAAGACTACGCTGCTGGAACAGGTGCTATGGGCGGCAGCAAGTGGCAAGACAACTTTAATTTCAACCAGGGTAGGCAAGGTGGTGGACGATCAGGATATTCTGCTGGCAGTGGTGGGAGGCCATTGGCTGGTGGGTATTCAAGGGAGCGAACAAGTCAGTTACGAGGACCAGGTGGATACTCAGGGAGGGCATCTACTGCCAGGGGATCCCAGATGGAGTCTTCGAACCGCATGGTCAGTCTTCACAGAGACAGAGCGATTCGGGCATAATTGAATCCCAGCAAGACTATTTGGAGTAAGAAGAAAGATCATTTTTTTGGTGTGTTTTGAGGATGAACTCACATAAATTGACCCTTTGATCTTGTTGGTTCTGATATGCTTGTAGTAAACTGGGAGAAGTCTTTTCATATCTCTTTAAATTTTGTAATAGAATCGAATTTTGGAACTGCATCTGATGTTTGTTTCCCTCACAATCGACTGCATAGAAGCTTACTTGAAACTATCTCTTTATGTTTATATATGTTTTTGTTTTGGGAATCGATCTAAACATGTGAGGTATATTCGACATTCGTAAAATTTATATAGAAATGATGTGGATATTACAAGACCAGATAAATTTGAAAAACAAATTCATTTTCTGCAGGGCCCTGTTTTGCATGCATGATTGGATTTGATTTGATAGGATATTACTGTGTTAGTACCATGATATGTTTTATATATTATGAGATTGGAATAAAAAATATTGTTGATAATATTATATTAAATTATTTTTTTAACAAAATAAAATAATTTTAAAGCAATTTAAAAACTAATCCGATCCAATCCATTTATTGGCAAACAAATAATTATTTCTTAATAAAATAAAATAATTTTAAAGTGAATATGGATTTACCACTTTAACATATATATATATATATATATATATATAGTCTTTCTATTATCAGTTCATCTTGACAATAAATATATCAGGACGAAGAATGTAGACCACGGATTATGGAGAAGTTTTGACAAGTGCATACACTTTGAGTCTAAGTATGTAAATCTAGTGGTCCACATTCTTCGTTCTGATATATTTATTGTTAGGACGAACTGATAATAGAAAATCTGTATATATATATATATATATATATATATATATATATATATATATGTACTGTAGTTCTCTCATAAGAGATCTCTTATTTTAATTTCGGTAAGGACCACCATGAAATCATATCGATTTGAATGAATTTTAATTTGAATTTTTTTGTGGATGATAAGTTCGTTGAAATCTACCTATGAATAAAATTTCAAAATTTTTCAAGTACTTAAACCATTTTTACCGATTTTTTTAAATATGAAGGCATTAGAAAAATAGGCGAAATATAGGAAATTCAAGAAAAATAGTTTTCGTGCTTGAAATATTCTCAAATTTTATTCATAGGTAGATTTCAATTTACTTATCATCCACAAAAAAATTCAGATTAAAATTAATTCAAATCGATATAATTTCATGGTGGTCCTTACCGAAATTAAAATAAGGGATCCCTTATGAGAGAACCACTGTATATATGTATATATATATATGTAGTCTTTCTATTATCAGTTCGAACTGATATAAAATATATCAGTTCCTTGCATGTGGGCCATTGAATTTAAAAGATGCTTTGATAAGTGCATGCAACCAAATCAAAGTATTTAAATCCAATAACCCACATACAGAGACGAGTCATAGTGGGGGCTGCACGGGGCTGCAGCCTCGTCTGCCATTTTATAAAAAAAAAATTAAGTTTATACTGTTGTGAATATTGTGTAGATTTACATGGGTTCCAACCGCCTACCCACATGCTATTGTTTATTTTATCCTTGAGTTAACAATGCAAGTGGGGTTAGTTTCAAAGGCTATATATATAATTATATATAGAGGAAATAGGGGTTAATAGCCAAAAATTAAGGCCTCTCACTGTTTTTGTCCACCATTATCATTTTTATTGTTTTTGTCATTAAATGGGCTGTAAGGACATAATTGCCCTTATTTGTTTTTCTTAATCTCTTCTCTTTCCTTTCTCTCACTCATTTCACGTCTCCCACTTCTCTCTCCTTTCCCACTTCTCTCTCCATCACGCCTCCTTCTTCTTCTTCTTCTTCTTCTTCTTTCTCTCCTCCTCTCTCCTCATCTTTCCTTCTTCTTTCATGCCTCCTCCTCCTCCTTCTTCTTCTTCTTCTCCTCTTTCTCTTCCTCTTTTTTTTTTTCCAGATTTTTTAAAATATTTCAGATTTAAAAAAAAAAAAATTGAAGATCGGACGACCGATCAACGATCGGACGTCCGATCTTCCCTCCTTCTTCTTCTTCTCTTTCTCTCCTCTCTTCTCTTTCTTTTTCACGTTTTTTCCAGATTTTTTTTTTAAATTTCAGTTTTTTTTTTTTTGAAATTTTGTTTCAGATTTTTAAGTTTGGTTGTGGTTGTGGTTGTGTTTGTGGTTGATTTTAGGGATTTTTTAAAAAAAAGTTCAAGTTTTTTAAACAAAAAAATTTCAGATCTGAAAAACACACCAGATTTTTTAAAAAAAATTCAGTTTTTTTTTTTTTGGGTTGAAAAATTTTCAGATTTAAAAAAGGTTTGGATTTGAGTTGTGGTTGTGGTTTTAAGAGTGGTTGTGGTTAAGTTTGAGTATTGTTTGTTTTTAAAAAATTCAGATTTTTTTTTGTTCAAAATTTTTTCCAAAAATTTCAGGTTTGAGAATTGGTTGTGGTTGTGATTTGGTTGTGATTTTTCCAGAAATTTTTCCTAGACCGGTGTGTTTAATTGTGTTACTGGTGTGTTTAATTGGGTTGACCAATTAAACACATCAGGTGTAAACCAATTAAACACACCAGAGAACCCAATTAAACACACCAACATTATCATTAAACACACCGGACTAAATTAAACACACCAGGTAAAATGAATTAAACACCGGACTAATTAAACACACTAGGCCACCAATTAAACACACCGGACTAATTAAACACACCAGACAAAATGAATTAGACACACCGGTCTAATTAAACACACTAGGCCACCAATTAAACAAACCAAGCCAAACCAATTAAACACACCAGTGTAAACCAATTAAACACCCTATGCCAAACCAATTAAACACCCCGGTGCAAATCAATTAAACACACCAATGCAAACTAATTAAACACCATAGACCTTGGTGTGTTTAATTGTTTTTGCCTGGTGTGTTTAATTGGTGGCTTGGTGTGTTTAATTAGTCCTGTGTGTTTAATTCATTTTGCTTGGTGTGTTTAATTCGTTTGCTTGGTGTGTTTAAACAAAATAAAATCTGAAAAGTTTGTTTGAAAAAAATCAAATCCGAAAAATCTATTTTTTTTCAATATAAACCAATTAAACACCCTAGGCCAAACCAATTAAACACCCCGGTGCAAATCAATTAAACACACCAATGCAAACTAATTAAACACCATAGACCTTGGTGTGTTTAATTGTTTTTGCCCTGATGTGTTTAATTGTTTTTGTCTGGTGTGTTTAATTGGTGGCTTGGTGTGTTTAATTGGTGGCTTGTGTTTAATTCATTTTATCTGGTGTGTTTAATTCATTTTGTCTGGTGTGTTTAATTGGTGGCCTGGTGTGTTTAATTAGTCCGGTGTGTTTAATTCATTTTGCTTGGTGTGTTTAATTCGTTTGCTTGGTGTGTTTAATTTGTGGCTTGGTGTGTTTAAACAAAATAAAATCTGAAAAGTTTGTTTGAAAAAAATCAAATCCGAAAAAATCTATTTTTTTTCAACAAAACTCAAACCCAAACACAACTCCCACCATTCATAAAAACAACAACAACCCAAACTTAAATACAACCACAAATCAACAACTAACACTTAAATCCAAACCTATTTTTAAATCTGAAAATTTTTCAAAAAAAAAAAGACTGAATTTTTTTAAAAAAAATCTAGAAAATTTCTCAAATCTGAAAATTTTCCTTTAAAAAAAACCTGAATTTTTTTAAAAAAATCTGGAAATAAAAAGGAGAAAGAGAAAGGGAAAGAGAAGAAGAAGAAGATGATGATGATGATGAACTCATGAGAGAGAGAGAGAGAGAGAGAAGACGTGAAAGAGAGAGGAGGAGAGAGAGAGAGAAGGAGAGAAAGAAGAAAGAGGCGTGAGAAAATGTGAGAGAGAGAGAGGGATTTTTTTTTTTTGTAAAGATGGGCAATCTTGTCCAAAAAGTGGAAATTTTGACAAAAACAATACAAATCATAATCTTGGACAAAAACAGTAAAGACACTAATTTTTTGGCTAGTTATGAAGTTGACCCTTATATATATATATATGTTCTTTCTCTCTCATCTCTTTCTTTATTATTTATTATTCATTATTCATTCATTCACAACATTTACTAATATGTTAAATTTATACCCAAAAAAAAATACAAGTTGTTAAATACAGTCCAATCCCAATATCTTATATTAATTTAAAATATTACCCACTCATCTTGCACAATGCACATCACCTCTTAGTAGAGTTGATAGTGCACCTCTCTTCTACATAAGTGGTGAGGGATTCAAATCCCATCATACGCATTTTATGAGTTTTCTTCCCGGGTTACGGAAGTAGATATCTGGTACGCACATGTATTGTTTGATCTCGACAGGTCCCGAAAGTCCTATTGTAAATTTGTAATAGTTATTGTAATACTTAAGAAAAAAAAATAAAAAAAATCCACTCCTCTTAGCTAAAGAGACTCTCTACCTATTAGACCACAACTTCTACGGTTGTTCCTCTCACGAGAGAGAACTTTCAAGAAGACTAACCCTTGATTTTTTCTTGACTTCATTTTATTTTGTGGGAATATACATTTCTTAGATTTATTATATCTCATAACTTGTGTATTTACTTTTTTATTAATGAAATCTATCTTCCTATTAATGTTGTTTTAAAAAAATTTCTAATTAATACTTAGTTCAACTCCGCTGGATAAAAAATCCTGGATTTGCCTCTGCTCACATGCAAGGAACTGATATATCTTTTGTCAGTTCGAACTGATAATAGAAAAATTGTGTATATATGTATATATATATTTTTCATCTACAATGCAATTATCTAAAGAAAAATATATATCCACTTTATAACCAATCACATAAAATATGTCACATACTCTCTTCAGTTTTACGAGAGTTTCTAAATTGAGTAACTCATCTTCATAACCTCTAAAAACACAACCCTTTATTAAGATTGATTAGATAATTGTGTTGGAGTTTTTTTGTTTTTTTTTTCAAAAGTGAAGCCGAAGCTAATTCATATTAACGGGTTATAACTTATAGAGAATTACAGTTTTTTAAAGATGAACCCGAAGATGACCAATTATATTACGGGTTTCAATAGGTTTACCCATTAACAACCTAATCCGAAAAAGCAAGAACCATTAACCATTTTTTTTCAAATGAGTTTGGATCAGTGTTAATAGTTTGTATGAAGTTTCGTAAGGTCTAATTTAAAATTATTCTCAAACAAAATATTATTATTATTGTTTTAGTTGATATTGAAAAATATTAATAAAATATATAAGTTAAGATTTTAAAATATAAATAATTTTATAAATTATATTTGAATTAAAAGAAAAAACGGTATGAATAGTCCCATGGTAAGTGGCCCGCCACAATGAGATTAATGGGCTACACAAGATTGGACTTCTCCAATCCTAAGTCAGTCCATTCCTATGCTGGCCACCAAAAGCTACCCTATTGGTTTTTTTTTTTAATTTTTTTTTCCTTTAAAAAAAAGAAAAAAGAAAAAGAAAGAAGACTAAAAGAAAAAAGAGTGGGATATTTCATATTTGTATCCTTTAGAGCATCTTCAATGGTAATATGGCTTGCATTTGAAAATATGGTGATATGTCAACATTATCAAGCAAATTGCTTCACATGTGGCATATAACTAAACTTGATAAACAACAAAATGAAAAATTGGTCTCCAATGCTTCACTTGTAAAATACTTGTTTTTAATGATATATCAATTTATTATTGGTCTCATTAAATATACTTCAGAATTGTTAAGTAAAATAAAGTATAAGACAAGAGTGATTAGCCAACAAGATGGTTGTCCAACTGACCCTCTGAAATTAGAGTCATGTTGACAGTTTCTAAAGATAAAATGGCCTACCTAAGCTTGAAACTGTATTAGAGATGTTGCATTGGAGATGAATTTTTTAACAAAGTGGTTGTTCATCATACGTGACATATAATATTTTCATGACCCACATTAACATTGAAGATGCTCTTAGTGTGTGTATATATATATATATTCAAAACTAGTATATTTTTTAAAGTAACAATATTCCTCTTAATTCAAATTATTAAATTAAGTTTTAATAAGTCCCATATATCATATTAATACAATATTTATTATATTGAACATTTTGAAAAATATTAAATAGTTAAAAAAAAAAACTGTAATATTTTTAAAGTAGTGATTATTAAAATTAAACATATTAAGCAATTAAATGAAAAAAAAAAAAAAAGAACTTTAAAAATTAAAAAAAGAGGAAAAGATGGAGGAGGCAGCCTTATTCCAGATTTGGCCGAAATACAGCACATCCGTACTTTTCATTTAATTATTTTATAACCTATTAATTTATGGACAATGCTTGGGTACTGACTAGTCAGTACCCAATGTATTGACTAACCAATAAAGTTTTGCCACGTAAGCCAATTTGTGATAAATGTAAAAGATTAAAAGAAAAAAAGCAAGCAATTTCCTTAATTTATATCACTAATAGTCTAATACCACATAATCCAAAAAATTATCCCAAAAAACAACTCAAATGATGTGACAAGTGATTTATTCATTAACCACGTCATCCCATGATTTATATAATATTAACAACTCACTTGCCATATCATTTGGGTTGAATTTTGGATTAATTATTTTGATTGTATAGTATTACTCGATTTTCATATACATATTTAAAAAATATTGAAAGAAAGAGCATATTTGTTAACATTAGGGTGTACTTACAAATTATAATATATATATTTTTAATGAGATGTAAATACTAAAAGGGGTATCCATACAACTTTTGTAGGAATACAAATAATGTCAAAAAATAAAAATAAAATAAAAAACAAAAAAGGAAAAAACCTTTTGACAAGAGCTCTCCTAGAAAGATGTACTTGTCGAGAAAGCCTTTTCAAGAAGCCATTATCTTGAACAACTACAATCACAATCTCACATGAGTCAATGTTAAAATGCAAAGCACCACCACTATCTTTATTGACATGAGTCATTGTTCAAATACAAAGTACCATACAGAGGTTGATATAAGCAGAAAATAAGATGCCATATGTTCTGGGTGGATTCACTTTTGCTTATTACCATATTTCATACTAAGCCGATTAACCCCTTTGTATGCCACCGGTTGAAGAGGTCGAATTAACAAGCTGCTGATGATGTTGATTCCCCGATCTGCCCTTGATCAGACTACTCAGACGGGGCTCTAACGTCTCCTCTGTCATATAATCCTCCTGGATATAGGGGAATGCAGAAGCAATACATAAAACTAATGTAGCATAAAGCTATTTATATTCAGCTTCTTTAAATCCAAACATGTCAAAATGATTTGTAATTACAGAATCCATAGAATGCAAAAGTAACAGTAGAGAGAAAAAGAATAACACCTTTGTATGAGCGGTTTTAAATAGACCCTCCTCTAAACGATTTGAAATATCTCTGAACTTCATTCTTGTTGTTTCATCAAGTGGTTGAGTCTGACGATGCAACAAAATTGCAAAGCTAGAAAATATGAAAGAAAAATCTGTTAGCTTCCAGTAACAAAGAATTACTTGCTTGCTTGTTAAGGATACCGAGCTCCTAGTTACAAGAGATACTAAGAAAATTAATAATGTGCTTTCTCAAACTATTTTATGATATAATCCTATCTCTCACTAACAAGATCCAATTCTAGTCCAAGGGATCCCAAATCTAATAAAATAAAGATAGGTACAAGCACCAAATTTATGTACAGACCTGAAAGCTTTACAAGAGCTTAATGTTCAATTTTGACATAACACTTGGAGGCAATAATCAACTTTGAATTACATGTGTTTTCAAATTCAAGCTGTAACTGGGGCTTCTATGGATGCGTAACTACATCCATTTACATACCAGAAGATCATGACATGGACATGTTAAATGCTGAGAAAATATCCGTCTAGAATATGAATTAGATTATATATGTTTTCATCATTACTTCACTATACAATTTTTTACGACTTCTGAAATAGTTCAAATTAAAATCATTTTTACTGCATCATTAGTACCAGTGTTTGAAAAATCAGCCTAGGGGGCAGCCTATGTGTTAGGTGGCCCTGACCGCTGCGATTTTCACCTAATTGGCCACCCTAGGCGTTTTAGACGGAGTCAAGGTTGTTGAATGCATCTAAGCGTTTTTTTTTGGGGAATTATCATTTTAGTCCCTATGTTTTTTTTTTGACACTTTTTTAACTGTCTTTCTGGTTTTTGATAAGAGGTCCCTATGTTTTAAAAAATCCATCAATTTGATCCTTCGGTGAGTCAAACGTTGGTCAGAGTTAACGGAATGAGGGTTATTTTCGTCTTTAAACAATGAACCTGCCACGTGTCAACACCAAAAATAATAAAAAAATAATATTTATATAATACAAAATAAAATTTTGCTATTTGTCTTTTAAAAAAATTAAAAATAATGTGTCTATTTTAAAAAATACTGTATATAAAAAATTCAAATAAAAAAATTATTTTAAAAAAAAAACTAGATTTTTTAAAAGAGATAATTAAAAAAAAAAGGAGATATAATGGATCTCCATGGATCCAAGTTGGATTTTAAAAGAGAGATATGAAAACAAAATAAATAAATAAATAAATATAGTTCTTTAAAAAATAATATATATATAATAAATCCTCCACCACCACTCATCAGCATCTTCATCATCTTCTTCATAGTTCATCAACCCCTACCACCGTCAAGATCCGACCCCCACTGCCACCACTCCGGTTCCTTCCTCACAACCCAATCACTGATCTCAATCGATCAAACGGTCAAAACCTACATCATACGCATCAACTCTTAATCCAAGCCGTCCATTTTCCCAACTCACTTCCATTGGTACACCTCCGAGTTCGTTTCCATGGCTTCTCTGCCACTCATCTTGGTTGTGCTTGCCGTCATCGAGGACCAGTGACGCGAGCTCTACACCACAAGGTCTCCGTAGCTCCTCAGGCTTAAAAACCAGCCGGGTTGTGGTCTGAATCCGATTATGGATCCAACATCCATGATGTGATTCGATTTATGGTGGGTGGTGATTGAAGCTTAGGTTTGATTTGGGTGGTTGTGGGTTTTGTTATGAAGTTTTGAGTGGTGATTCGGTTTAGGTTTGATTCGGTATTTGGGTAGCATTACAATTAATTTTCGAAATCTTCGATCCATGGGTTTCTGGGTTTCAGGTTGTTGAATGGTGGTGGCTATGGCTGTGACTGATTTCTAATTTAGGTTTAGGTGTATGTGATTTTGTTCGATTTTGTCTGGGTTTGATTTTGAATTTGTTAGATTTTGTTTTCTGGTGTTTGGTTTTCTGGTATGGTGTTGTTGTACAATGATGACGACGACGATGATGATGAACTGTGATGGTTTCAGATCGATTTTGGTGATGATGATGAACTGGACGATGGTGATGATGATGATGATGATGATGAACTGTGTTTGGTTTTCTGATGATGGTGTTGTTTGTTCTATGAATAAGATGGTTTCATGGTGATGATGATGAAAACTGTGATGGTTTGGAATTATTAAAAAAAAAAAAATGATATGATTTTTTTTAAATTTATTTAAATCAATTTTTTAAAACTAATTTGATCTCCAACGTCCATCATGGTGATAGACGGTGGAGATCAATCTTTCTTTTTTTTTTTTTTTTAAAAAAACAAATTAAAATTTTTAATCATATTCTTTTAAAAAATATTTATTTTTCTTTTTTATAAATAGATTTTAAGTTTTTTCTTTTCTAGATTTTTTTTTGAAAGATTTTCATTTTAAAAAAAATTTATCAAAAGAAAAACTAAATTAGTTTATTTTTAAAGTTTTGTGACACGTGTCAAAATTTGATTGGATTATAAATAAAGTTAAATTGTGAAATTTTATAAAGTTTGAGGGTAAAATCGTACTTTTAAACCTTTTAATTTAAGTGAAGGGTAAGAGAGTCAATTTACATTTTCTATAACCGTTGACCGTTAAAAACCTAGTCAAAGGGACTAAATTGATGGTTTTTTTTTTTTTTTTTTTTTTTAAAACATAGGGACCATTCAACGAAAAAGGGAAAGACAGTTAAAAAAGTCATCATCGGACAAAACCTAGGGACGAAAATGATAATATCCCTTTTTTTTTTTTTTTTTTTTTTAACAAACTAAATCAAAACAACGTCATTTTGGGGTGTTTTTACACCCCAAAATGGCATCATTTAACATTTATGGCTTTGGTATAATGAACCCCAAAACGACGTTGTTTTGGGCTTCATTAAACAGAAGCCAAAAGCCCAAAACAGTCCCTATTTTCTTCTATCAAACCAGCTGCAGTTGCAGCCGCTGTCGCCAGCCCCTCATCCAGTTGTCATCGCCATTGGCACCATCATCTTATAGATCGGTTGTTTACTTAGAAAAAACAAAAATTGTAAGGACTGCCGCGGCTTTGTCTAGGCACTGCCCATGCGCCCTAAGCGCTAGGCACCGGGTCACTGTCCGGCTAGAGACTAGCGCCTACTTGAACACCGATTAATACTAAACATGACAAAATGACAAGATGACAAAGATTCATAGGTTAAACAACCATTACTGATATTACTATATACTCACATTACCAAAATAAATTCAAGTAAAAGACAACCGACTTTTACTTGAATTACTTGGAAGAACTTTAATAGTTGGGAGCTGATATTACTTGGAAGAAACAATTGGAGGACCTTTGGAGGACCTTAAAAAAAAAAAAAAAAAAAAAGAATAAAAAGAAAAAGAAAAAGAAAAAGCAACCCAAAGATGTGTAACATAAGAATGCTGTAAAAACATGGCAACATTGTTTTTCATAAGAAACATTATTTTTAACAGTTGCATCACAGAAAACAAGGATGTAAGAAAAAGAAATAAACTTGCAGACTCCAATGAATTGACTTACATTCTATCACGCGTATCATCACGTGCTCTGAGCATCTCGGCGTCCTCCATATCCAACATATTATGCTGTTGTAGAACCACACTAACACAAATTAGCCACAGTTCAGAATAACGAATAAAAATTTGCACTAGATTAAAATTAATTAGGAAATTGGGAAGCGGATCTGTCATGCCCTAAGCATTTTAATTGGATTTTCTGATAGGTTTTGGGTTGCTTTTGTAGATATGTGGGTATTTCTGGAAATAAAATGAAGAACAGATTGTAGAAGATTGAAGAAAGAGAAAGTTGAAGATAAGAGTAGAGAGATTGGATCGGAAATTGAGTGAGGAGAGAGAATAGAAATTAGTTGAGAAAATGATTGTAATATTTCATATTTCCAAATGATGGTTACAGACACATATTTAAAGGAAATAGTAAGCAATTATAAAAAGACTCAAATAGGACTTGGGAAATAATTCCCTATAGCTGACTTATAATAACTATCACAGACAGACAGACTCTTAGGGGGATAATTCCCTATAACAGACACAAGCTATTTATTATGGACATTCACTAAATCCCTAATTTTATCCCTAAATTTCCCAATCATTACATTCCCTCTCCCTTAAAAACATCCTTGTCCTCAAGGATGTAAGTTTGGAATAGTGGCCCAATTGTCCAATGAACTGAAATGGTTGCTAATTGCAATAGTGGCCCAAATATGCTGATGGCCCAAATCACCAAAATCTGAAGGAATCGGTAATTGCAATACGGCCCAATCGGTCCTTTCCTGACCCGGCCCAACAGAGTTGCTGACTCGCATATGGACCAATTGTTCTGGTCTCCAAAAGACCCAACAGAGTTGAAGAAATTAAATAGTAAGCAATTTTAAAAAGACTCAAATAAATAGATCAGTATGAGGTGTGCTAATAGCACCACTCTAAAGTAAATAGTAAGCAATTGTAAAAAGACTCAAATAGAACTTGGGAAATAATTCCCTACATTAAGATACATATTAACTATCATGGACTCTCAGTGAAAGATTCCCTCCAGTTGACACATGCTATTTATTATGGACATTCACTAAATCCCTAATTTTATCCCTAAATTTCCCAATCATTACAGGATCCTACGTTAATTGCGTAATCAATTGAAAATTGAATATATATATTTTAAAATATTACAATAGAAAAATGGGGAGACTTGAACGCACGATCTCGTAGTGTGGGTCAATCTCATCTTCACAAAAAATTGAATAATTTAAACAGCAAGTGAATACTAATAATAACACAAATTAGCCTAAGTTTAGAATAACGATTAAAAAAATGCACTAGATTAAAATTAATTAGGGTTACGAAAATATGAAATTGGGGCGTGGATCTTATGTTAATTGCGTAAATAATTGAAAAGTGAATAATTTAAAACCCTAGGTTGGATGAAGTAAATTGAACAAATAAGATTAAAGAAAAAAAAAAAAAAGAACCTGAATTGAGAATAGTATAATCGGGAGCTATAGCAGACAAGATGATCGAAGATTTCGCTTGAGAAAAAGGTATGTATGGTCACTACTTGAGGTGCACGTGTCGAGTGTGAAAGTCTTTTTTTTTTTTTTCGTGGGTGTCTGGGCTAGTTTGCGCGCACCTCGACTAATTCCATGAGACCTTTAAGTTAACAGCCGGGTAAACCTCCAGTGGCCCTAAGAGAAACGTGGCTGCCAGGGATCGAACCCAGGACATCCGGGTCTACGGCTTGTCCGGACCAGCTTGCGCGTACCTCGACTAATCCCACGAGGCCTTGAAGTTAACAGCCGGGTAAACTTCTAGTGGCCCCAAGAGAAACGTGGTTGCTAGGAATTGAATCCAGGACATCCGAGTTTACGGCTTGCCCTAGTGACCAGCGGCACCACTCCTTGGGGTTGTTGAGTGTGAAAGTCACACGAACAAAATTCAACATTAGAGTTAGAAAATAAATATTTATATGAATAAGTTTGGGTATCTACCGAGAGAATGAAATGATTAAATGAACGATTTTCTAACGAAATTAACGATATAAATTATTATAAAATCTTATATCCAAGATTTTTTTTTTAATACAGTATCTTTATTTCAAAAAAAAAAAAAAAAAAAAAACAGAAACAAATATATATATATATGTGAAACATCTTCTTCTTACTTTCATTTTTGATCATATCTTTTAATCTTCTTATTTGATATATGAAATGTGTTAAGAATGATGTTAGTTTATATTCTAGGTTTGTATGATTGATTGATTGATTGAGTTTTAGCCTTGTGATCTTATTTGAACATATTTTGCTAAACTTGATTAAACTTGAATTGATTCTAGAAATATCTTGTATGATGTGTCTCTTGATAATTTATAGGTTTAATTTCATGATCTAAGAACAAAGTATTCTTAAGTGAAATATTGAATATTCTTGACTTGTTCTTATTGATATTCATGCATTGATTTCTAGGTACATTTGTGATTGTTTGTTGATAGCATATCCTAGAATATCTCTAAGCATGTTCATAAAGCTTGTTTGATCATCTTGCTTTATTTGATTGTGATTTGCATCATTTGCATCACTTAGATCATTTCCTTGAAGTGTGTGAAACTTTGTGTTGAGCAAGAAGACTTGGCTAGGAAAGGATTCCGGATAGCCAAGCAAGGAGTCTTAGTTAGGATCAAGAGGATCCGGATAACTAATCGAAAGTCTTAGCTAGGAGTGTGATATTCCAAATAGTTGAGCTAGTTAATCTCAACTAGGATCTTTGTGATCCGGATAGCTAAGCACGAAACCTTCCTAGAGACCTGAGAGTCTCAGCTAGGAAGTTGCTTCCTAGAGGTGAAGGACTCACCTTGGATAGGAAGTAGGGTAGTGATTCACTAGGTCTTGTGAATAGACTAGGAGTTGATTGCATTGAGTGTGTATCTCTTTCTTTTATAGTGAATTGCTTTGCCAGTGGTTGTGTATCAATCCGTGGATGTTTCTTCTTTGAGGTTTTACCACGTAAAAATCCTTTTGTCAATTTTCGTTTTAATATTTCTTTATCTTTCATATCTTACATTGATTGCATATCTTGTATATTGATTTTCTCTTGCATTAGTTAAATCAATTCATTTGTTGAATCTCTTCAAATGTGCATTTTCTTTGTTATATTCCGCATAATTTTTAATATTGGAAGAAATTGGGCCTATACCTATTCACCCCCCCCTCTCTAGGTATATTTTATACTATTACTTAAGGGAATTTCATATGTTCATTAAAGCATTGTCTATATATCAACAAGTTGCAAGAGGAAGAATAACATTAAAACTCAACAGCAAAGAATATTTGTATTTCCAATAATGTCCAGTGTGTTACAAGTATCAATCAAAATATAACTATACACAAAAGTATCGATGTACAAAAGAATTATATATACAACTATGATCAATATGATTTGCTTACATTTCACATTTAACAAAATCTTGTTTACAAATATATCACAAGTGAAGATTGTGCAACAAGATTAAAACATATACATATACAAATATGAAAGAGAGAGATAGAAAGAATTGACACAAGAGATTTTTTAACATGGTAAAACCTCCAAGGAGAAAACATCCACGGGTTGAATTACAACCATTGGGTACTATATATATTGGATGATAGATTAGAAATTCCTCAAAAGTGACCAACCTATGATCTATATTCTACTGGAATCTATGTCTACTCAATCCCTATTGGTAGATTAGAAATTCCTCAAAAGTACAGAACCACTCTATATTGGAGTCTATGTCTACACAACATTGTTGGAAGATTAGAAATTCCTCAAGAGTGAATATAGATCCCATGCACCACTTTCTATTTAAGTCTATGTTTATCCAAACGCCCGGGCCTACCAATGCCATAGCCAACTCCCTATCTAAGGCACTCATGCCTCTAGAGAGCCTCCCAAGCATAGTTATCAAAACCTTCCCGATCCTAGCCATGACTTTTTGCTTGGTTATCCGGATCTCTTGTCCTAATAAAGACTTCCTTGTTTAACTATCTGGACCTCTTGTCTTAACCAAGACTTCATGCCTTTTACAAGGACTTCCTAAGTGTGATCAATGAATGCAAATGATGCAAACAAGCAATTCAACATAGAAAATGTGATCAATACATTCCATGGAAACTAGACTTAATCATGTGAACACACAAGTCAAAATAGTCTAGTCACAAAACTTGAATTAAAACCTAGAGCATGTGAAAACACCTAACACATGTGGCTCCTAGTTTCATTGACAAATATAATACTTGAATAAGTCATATACATGAAGCACATATTCAAGATATTAAAAACATACACCAAAAATGCTAGAATAAAAAATATGATCAATGAATATTCTAAGCAACATTTAGAGCAAGGTTATAATTAATAATCAATTAAATCCTAGTAGGCTCTAAATACAAAATCAAATGTGCTAATTCTAGATTTGTTCAATTAAAGGATCCAAGCACATGCCAAGGTTATTAATCATAAAATGAATCAATCAAATCACAAATAACCCTAAATATCAAACTAATCACAATACAACACTCAGACATGTGAGAAACTAGAATCATAGAAAACTAGTTCACATTTGTCTCTAAATAGACTTGATTAGATTTGATTTGAAGCTATCCTTCTCAATAACATTCATCATACAAACACATATGTATAGAAGAAGAAAACCCAAGGTAATTGAAGGTTTAAAAAGATGAAAACACAAAGTTGAGTCAAATACCTAAGAATCACGAGCTGGTTCGGTTTGGAGAGCTAGCACATAACTCAATCAAACAGCTACAAAATCTCTTGGACAAGGTAGAGTACTTGATTATGAATATTCTCCAACTTGAATCACTCAATTCGGAGTCCGAATGAGAAAGTTATGGTGTTTGGAAGGTGAGAAAATTGGAGAGGAAAATTCTGCACTTGTTTTCAATCTTTTCTTCTTTAAATGAAAATGGAAGGGAAATGAGATATTTAAAAGAGATGAAGGGGAGGGAATTAAGTGGCCAATCAATAGCTGCCATGTCACCACTCCGTGTGAGGCGCGTGAGCCTCATGAGGCAGAGAGATGCCGGGGTCGTGAGCCTCACACGCCCATCACGGGCTCCTCCCAAAATGGCCTTTAGCCATTGCTTGCCTCTCTTGCACTCCTCTCGCGTTCTTCGGCCATATTCGAGCCTCTAAGCTCTGAATTCAAATCCATCTTTGGATTATGAACCATGACTCCCTCACGCACAAGGACAATGATGAAACTTTGACAAAAGGTTAAGAATTCAACTCGGTTTACGATGACAAAGACAACACAACGTACGAGAACGAAAAGTAGCGTAGCTTCCTAGTTTGGACTCGAAACCTAATGAGTGAGTAACCGAAATGACCGGGACTCAATAAGGAATCATATGAGATTATGTTCAATTCCAAAAAAAATAAAACAAAAACAAATAAAAACAAAGTCACACAAGTATGCCATTTCCTAGAGATAATCCTAAAATATGCAATTTCACAATGTTTATCAAATTAAATCTAATGCATGTGCATACTTCAACAAGTGTGTGAAAGTGTTATTCCAATGGTGTACAACTATGCAGGGACACATATGAATGCCATGTGTGTGTGTGCCTAAGCCTTGTAAGAGGAATGAGGTCAATTATACCTTTGATGAGCAATGTAGCATATTCCTCTTTGAAGACACCATCTTGCATGAAAAGTTGTCAAGTTTTCCTTGAAGCTTGAATCATCATTAATCTAAGACAACTAAAAAATACAAGAGAAACATTGTTTTGATATGGAATTTATGCCAACACAAACCAAAATCCTAACAACTATTTTACAACAAACTCCCCTAAGGTTTGCTCTTTTATACATAGAAACAACTTTATCATTAATTAACACTCAGCTTCCCCATAGTCAGTCAAACTTGGTCAAATTTAACCATTGACCAAGTTTGACTGTGAATGCTTAAGGTATTTAGCCCTTTAAAGCCTATTTTATTTTTTAAAAGTTGAATAAAAAAATAATAATAATAATTAAAACATGTTTGTGGAGATTAATTTATATATAAAAAAAATACTTACAAATAAATAAAACATTTAAAAAGGTTTTGATAGACTGGTCTCTACTGTCCATCTTTGAGATTAATGGTAAAGATCAAATAACAAAAAAAAAAAAATTTGAAAATTAATATAAAAAAAAAAGGTAAAAATTTGGAAGTGAGCTCTAAAATATTTCCAAATCTCTTTCCAACTCCATTGAGATGGAGCAACTTCCATCTCAGATAGGATCCATTCCATCACATATGGGTTTTCATCCGTAGATGGGTAATGAAATTTAACAACAAAAAAGAAGAAGTAAATTTGGAAGAGATGGAGTGATTTGCAGATGGGTTGTGATAGAACTCCATCGCAGATGAAGACTTGTTAGGTTTTCGAGTAATGTTGGCATAATTCCATAGCAAAATGATATTTCATTTGTATTGATTAGTTGTCTAGGTTCATGATAACTCAAGTTTCAAAGAAGAATGACAACACATTAAGCAAAAAGAAGTCTTTACGAGGAACAAGCTTTGTTGCATATCAAAGGTATATCTAGACCTTATTCCTCTTGCAAGGCGTTTAGGCACACACACACACACACACACACACACAATGCATACCATTTGTGTCCCTGCATCATTGTGCTAATTTGCTATAGCACATACACACACACATTATTGTATGCACATGCATTAGATTTAAATTGACAACTCTTATAAAATTGCTTGTTTTAGGACTATTTCTAGGAAATGACATAATTGTTTGTTCTTGTGTTTTTTTTATTGGTATTGGACTTGATTATGATCTCATACTATTGCTTATTGAGTTCTGAATATTTCGGTTACTCATTCATAAGTTTTCGAGTTTCGAGTTTCGAGTTCGAGTTCCGAGTTGGAATTTACGAAACTTTCCGTGTGTTTATCGTGCATGATTTTCGTCCTTGTGGATCGAGTTGAATTCCAAGGTTTTTTTATTAAAGTTTCGTAGATGTCCATATCCGTGAGGGAGTTAATATTTGTAATCTAAAAATGTATTTCAAATTCTAAGTTCGAAGGCCGAAGAACATGAGAAGAGCGTGAGGGAAGAGAGATGTGGCACAAGCCACAACCTCACTCTTCCCGTGGGGGCAATGCACCTCCATGGGAAGAAGGAGGCTCGACCCTTGTGGAGGCCACGTGCCTCCACGGGAAGCTTATGTGGCGTGCCACATAAGGCTGGTCATGGTCCCCCTTCTCTCCACGTCATCTCCCTCCAAATCTCTTTAAAATATCTCCTCTCCATCTCTTTTGTTCTTTGAAGAAGATTTGGGCAAAAAATTTCAAAGTTTTTCTCTCAACTTCAAATCATCGTATCAAACTCATTTCTCTACGAAATTGAGTGATTCAAACAGTTAGAGAATCATCTTGAAGTCTACTATCTTCTGCTAGTAATTTTGAAGTCTTTTGTTCAAATATTTTTGGTGTTCTACATCAAATTCGTGACTGCACATACTTTTACAAGGTATTTGTTTATCCTTTGATTTCTAAGCTTTTAAATGTTCAAATGCCTTGGGTCTTCTTCCTATTTTAGTATATGTGACTTAAAATTTTTTTGTTTAGAGATAGAACTTCAATTATAAGCTAGATTTGTCTAATTAGAGACTTAAATGTGATTTAGGTTTTCTTAAATCTAAAACTTCACATGTTTGCAAGTTGTATTGTGGCTAGCTTATAAGGGCTATTTGAGTGTTAATTGAATTTATTATGTTGATTTATAGCCTTCACATGTTCTAGTATCTTTTTGTTGAATAAATTTAAGATTAGCTCATTTAATTTTATATTCAGAAACTTTGAGATTTAATTGATTATTTTGTGAATATGTGCTCTAAATATTTGCTAGATAATTTTATTGAATATATTTTGTATTCTAGCATTTTTATTTTAGTTCTAAAGTCTTGAACATGTGCTTAATGAATATGTTATCTTTCAAGCTTTAGTTTGCATGAATTTAAATGTGATTTGATTAGATTGCATCTTCTAGGTTTTTGTTCATACATAAAGAACTAGAGAACATTGTTTGTGAACTTTAATGTCTGTTTCTAGTTCTTCATGAACTGTACTTAATCCACACATTTCATATGTGATTTGTATCATTTTGTGTGATGTCAATTGTTTCGATTATAATTAAACTAGAAAAACATACATTGTATGCATATTGTATATTTCTAGTTTCCATAGGATATCTTGATCATATATTTTATGTTGCGTATGTTTGCATTTGCATACATTTGATCACGTTAGGAAGCCTTGCAAAGACATAAAGTCTCTTGTTAGAACATGCGGTTCTAGCTTGAGCAAGGGAGTCTTGACTAGGATCATGTGGATTCGTAGGTTGAGCATGTTGACTCAATTAGAGGGCATACGACTTCTATGTTGAGGGCCAGCAAGTCTTTCATTAGTAAAAGGCCTAAGGGTAGGGTATAAGGGATATCCAGTATGAAGTAGACAATGATGCGGTTTGGTTACTTTGAGGGTGTATTTTTATCCAACTAGTGAAAGGTGGTGTTGTCTGAGGTGGTTGGATGGTTTAACCCGTGGATGTTTCCTCTTTGAAGGTTTACCACGTAAAAATAACGTGTCAAATGCCTCTATCCCTTACTCTATTATATTTGTATATGTGATTGATTGTATCTTGTTTAGTTCACCAATTCTTCATAGTTTTGTAAACAAGATCTTTGTAAGGAAAGAGAAGCAAACATTCTTTTTGATCAAGTTGTAAATATCTTTTGTATTTGTTAATAGTTGACTTATTTGTATATAGTAATTCGTACATTTGTATTTGTGAATATTGAAGATTAATATATACAAGTGTGAGTTGATTTATGTTTTAGTAAGATATCTTCACATGCAAGTTATAGACTTTGATTGACATTCTTAATTGAATAGGCTTTTCAATAGTCTATATGGTTTCATGTTTAAATGTGTTGTGATACAGCTATCTAGAGTGACAAACATTTGTTTGTTTCCAAGGGATTGAAAAAATATTTAAAACCTATTCTTGCCCCTCTAGGTTAGCTTTTGGCAATTTAACCGTGCTTGTATATTTCAAGACTCATCTACGATGGAGCTTTATCGCAGAAGAAGCAGCTTGAGATGAACTCTATCATGATGGAGACCAACTGCGATGGAACTCAATCTTAGATGAAAGTCTTCATCTGCGATAGAGCTCCATCATAGATGGAGACCCATGTCACGCGATGGAGATGATAGAGGTCTCCATCTGCGATTGAGATGAGTTCCATTGAAAATGGAGCTACGATGGATACCCAATCGACTTTTCGATTTTCCCTACTCAATCGATCGGTTTTTTTTTTTTTAATTTTTTAATTTTTTAATTTTTATTTTTATAGAGATAGATTGAATAGGGATTTTGATTGATGAGTGGGTGTCTGGATCAAGATTTTATTTTTTTAGATTTTTTAGATTTTTTTAAAAAAAATGATTGAAGGAGAAATTGTTAGGAAGTATGCCCTAAAGCTAGGGTTTTTTTGTAACAAATTATTTGATATCAATAAAAGTCTATTAAATAAATTATGTAGCATGTATAAATCGATTATTATATATGTCAAAAGCAAAATATTTTAAGGATCCAAGACTAAAATAAACATAAGGAATTATTCACATAAATAAGTTTTTGTGTGGTAGACATAAATCTTCATTTAGTCTAAAAATGTTCACAACTTAAGATATAGGCTGGACAACTTATCTTGATTAAAGTTATGGGTCTTTTGTTTTCAATTGGGAAGTGATGAGTCTAATTCATCCCTATTTAACATCCTCAAAGATAACTATTTAAATGGAAATTACTATGTGCAATGGAAACATAAGATTGGCATTGTGCTACAAGATGATGAACTCACTTGGGAGTTAGACACTCCATGCCCCTCTGCTCCTAATGAAAATTCTACTGATGTAGAGAGGGAAGCATACAGTAAATGGCAGAGAAATAATGAAATGGCTAAGTTCAAATGCCTACAAGGTTATACTAAACAACCTAGGGGGGGTGAATAGGTTGACACTCTCTTTTTAAAAATCTTTCGAGACTTTTGTCAAACACTTGGTGGGCAAACAAATTAACCCTTAACACGATTGTTATTAGATAACAACTATCACATGTAAGCTCAAAACACCACCCTTAGTATACAAACATATAACAAGAGACAATGTATCTCATATACAAATATATTCAAGGGAAAGCAAATTCCACAAGTTGTACTTTAAATATTACAATGCAAATTCACTAAGTAGAACTTTACAACTTGATATAGAATTTCACAAGATACAATGTTCAAACACTATAAAGAAATAAGAGACAAATACAACTTTGATCAAAAGAATGTTTGCATTTTAATCTTTACAAAGAATATTGCTTACAAGGATGTGAAGAAATGAAGATCTAAAAAAGATACAATTGATCACATATACAAATATAAAGAGATAGGGATAGAGATATTTGACACATTATTTTTTACGTGGTAAAACCTCCGAATATGAAACATCCATTCATTTATATCATGCAAATCTAATACATGGATTAAAGTGTTGCCACATCATTTGAGCACCAGATTTGAGCGTACAAAAAGAGGTGCACATGCAATTTTTTTTTGGATCTGGATCCTCTCATCACCTTTTCTCTCCTTACCTTGTCCCTAGCTTCATAATATATTTACACGTGTCTAATATAGCAAATCAATTGTTTGTATTATTTATATTAATTTTTATATTTCACTCAACCAAAAGATAGAATTAATACAGACCATTGATATAGGTGAGGACAAAGTGAGGTGAGGAGTAGGGATGACAATGGATCAGATTGGGTATGGATATCCCAATATCCATCCCTGTATCCGTTTGAGATATATATCTTCATCCTCGAATCCATCCCCATTTCTAAGTGAACGGGGCGGATTCGGATAATCCGCTAATTAAGATAGGGATATCCATCCCCGTTTATATTCGTATCCGATGAAAGAACTTTAAATTTTTATAGTTTACAAGAGAAAAATGTAACTAACATGTGTAATGGTATATTTTATCCTATTTAAAGAGTAACAAATACATCAAATAAAATTCAAATATAAAAATTAATAATAACATATATAATTAGAATTAATAATTAAATAACAATTTTTTATATTTTTAAAATTTTAAAATCTATAACGAATCCGGATAGGGATAGATATCGTCTAGGATGGGGATAGATATCCATAGACGATATCCATCTCCATCCCCAAAAATAAAATGGATATTAAGATGACATTCATCCCTGCTCCGTCTTCGAAATAATAGTATCTATCCCCATTTTAAATGTGAAACAAATTATAGCACGGTGTGTAGAAAACTATCTAGAGGGGGGGGGGGGGGGGGGGGGGGGGTGAATAGATTTTAAGCTTATTACCCAATTTTTCGTATTAAGTCAAAATTACGAAATTACCCCTAACTAGATAAAGCAACAAATCAAGTATAAAATGCGGAAAATAAATAACACTTGATTTTTACGTGGAAACCCTCACGGGAAAAAACCACGGGCTAGTAAGTAAGCCACACTCGAACCTCGAATCCACTAAATGTGTAAATGATTACAACCTAATCCCGGAAGTAATCACACACCTACCTAATCCCGGTATGAGTGAACCTAGTCCAATTTGCTTGCGATCTAAGCAACCTAATCCCGGAAGCTACACACAAGTCTTACTTTCTCAATGAAGAGAATAACACGCTAAGTGAATATATGAATATCCAAAATGCAACATAGAGCAAGGGAAACCCTATATGCTTATCTAAGATGATTAATATGCAATTAGAACAATCCTAGATATTAAAAAAAACTAAATGACATGTCAAATAGTTTAGCTAATCAAGATTAAGCACAAAACCTAATTAGCTATCATAATACAACTTCTCAAACATACATCACACTAATCTCAAACTTGTATCAAAAGATATGTGAAAATCATACAAGTAATAAATTGAGATTGCTTGTTAAGAAAAACACAAAATATGTAAGATATTAGTGAAAAGCTTACCAAGCAAAGTATGATGAAGAATCCATGCAAGATGACATCTAGAAGATCAAAGATGATGCTAGATGATGATTGATGATCATGAAAAAGTGTTTGAGTAATTAAAAATGAGTTCTTGGAATTTTTCTTCTCTTTTGAAAAATATCCTAAGTATGAAATCTGAATATGAACTCTCTTAATTGACCTAAAGTCAAAGTGGCATATATATAGGAGGCCAAAACAAAGTGAGGTCGTTTTGATAAGTTTGCCTCATATTTTGCCTTGGGCGCTGTACGTAGAGCGCTTCTGTATAGCGCCTGTACAGCGCCCCTGCTCTGTTCTCACGGGAAAACAGAGTGGCGCTGTACGTAGAGCGCTTTGTACAGTGCTTTGTACAGCGCCCCAACAGCGACCCTACAGTGACCGATTAAAATCGATCAGGTCTGAACAGCGCTCAATGGGCGCTGTTTGTACAGCGCCTCTGTAGAGCGCTTTTGGGAGCGCCCAATGCAAAAATGCAATCCTAAGTCTAAGCATGACAAGGAAATTGGATATGCAAGATGCAATCAAACTAACATGCAAGAAGAGATGATAATGAGCATTAAAGCACACAAATAAGACCACAACATACAAGGATTAAACATATGCATGAGTTGTGAGTGTGTGCAACTATCTCTTCAAGACAAGTAAGCACATAGAAATTTACCTTCGGTGCTTATCAAGTCGAGGTCTTCAAAGGGCTTCGAACAAAACTACCAACACCTAGGCTACCCTTACAAAGAACCCCAACATGTGGTTTGTCCACGAAATGAGCCAATCAACAAATGGGAACCTTACAAAATGGAACGAATTCTTACGGATATTCGTATCCATGTATAATTTTGCCATCCCTAGAGAGGAAGGGATCTAAATCCAGTTTTTTTAAGGGTACAAATATTGTCAAAAAAGGAAAAAGGAAAAAAATAATGTCTTTTGACAAAAAAGCCATTTTAGGAAACCATTATCTTTATCTTATACAAATTTGTTGTATTTCGACTATGCTCACGTTAAATTTACATTTGTCATTGTTCACATGCAAAGCACCACTGAGAGGTTGATAAAAAGCCATTGAAAATGCTAGGGGTGTGCAGCGAATCAGATCCAATGGATTTGCCATGATCCAAGATCCGATCCGATCGAAGAAATTGCAATCCGATCCGCTCCAATTTTATAGTGGTATCCGATCCGATCCAATTCGATCCAATCTGATTGTAAAATACTTCAACCCGATCCAATATGATCTGATGGATCGAATTAATGTAAAGTAATTATTAATATATAAAAGTTATAATCTGAAATAAATAAAATCAAATAGATTATTCAAACATTACTAATTCATTCAAATAAAATTAACATCAAAAAAATACATAACATAACTTGTAAACTTTAAATAGTTCAAAATGTTTATAAGCATTAAACATCAGCTCCAAATGTATACTTAATAAAATCATCCAAATACATTAAATAAAATTATAATCGTAACATGTTTATAAGCTGTGATGTTGATGAAGAAGAATAGAAGATAAGAGAAGGATAGCTTCAAATCAAATCTAATCAAGTCTATCTAGAGACAAATGTGAACTAGTTTTCTATGATTCTAGTTTCTCACATGTTTGAGTGTTGTATTGTGATTAGTTTGATATCTAGGGTTATTTGTGATTTGATTGATTCATTTTATGATTAATAACCTTGGCATGTGCTTAGATCCTTTAACTGAACAAATCTAGGATTAACACATTTGATTTTGTATTTAAAGCCTACTAGGATTTAATTGATTATTAATTATATCCTTACTCTAATTGTCGGCTAGAATATTCATTGATCATATTTTTTGATTCTAGCATTTTTGGTGTATGTTTTAATATCTTGAATATGTGCTTCTTGTATATGATTTATTCAAGTATTAGATTTATGAATGAAACTAGGAGCCACAGTATTAGGTGTTTTCACATGCTCTAGGTTTTAATTCAAGTTTTGTGACTAGACTATTTTGACTTGTGTGTTCACATGATTAAGTCTAGTTTCCATGGAATGTATGGATCACATGTTTTATGTTGAATTAATTGTTTGCATCATTTGTATTCATTGATCACACTTAGGAAGTCCTTGTAAAAGGCATGAAGTCTTGGTTAGGACAAAAGGTCCGGATAACCAAGCAAGAAGTCTTGACTAGGACAAGAGGTCCAGATAGTCAAGCAAGGAAGTTTTGGTTAGGACAAAAGGTCCAGATAATCAAGTAAGAAGTCATGGCTATGATCGGAAAGGTCTGGATAGCAATGCATCAAAGCTCTCTAGAGGCATGAGTGCCTTGGATAGAGAGTTGGTTATGGCATTGGTAGGCCCGGGCATTTGGATAGACATAGACTCCAATAAAAAGTGGTGCATGGGATGTGTATTCAATCTTGAGGAATTTCTAATCTTCCAACGATGTTGTGTAGACATAGACTCCAATATAGAGTGGTTCCACACTTTTGAGGAATTTCTAATCTACCAATAGGGATTGGGTAGACATAGACTCTAATAGGAAGTAGATCATAGGTTGGTCAATTTTGAGGAATTTCTAATCTATCATAGGTAGGCCCGTGGATGTTTTCTCTTTGGAGGTTTTACCACGTTAAAAAATCTCTTGTGTCATTTCTTTCTATCTCTCTCTTTCATATTTGTATATGTGTATGCTTTAATCTTGTTGCACAATCTTCACTTGTGATGTATTTGTAAACAAGATTTTGTTAAGTGTGAGATGTAAGCAAATCATGTTGATCTTAGTTGTATATATAATTCTTTTGTACATTGATACTTTTGTGTATAGTTATATTTTGATTGATAGGTGTAATACATTTGACATTATTGGAAATACAAGTATTCTTTGTTGTTGAGTTTTAATGTTATTCTTCCTCCTCTTGCAATTTGTTGATATATAGACAATGCTTTAATGTACATATGCTTCTTTTGTATGTTCATGTATGTATGGTTTATGTGTTGTAATGTAAGCTATCTTGAGGGACAAACTTGTGTTTGTTTCAAGGGATTGAATAAGGTGTAAAAACCTATTCACCCCCCCCCCCCCCCCCTCCCCCTCCCCCTCCCCCTCCCCCGGTATGCTTTAGGTAATTTAACTTCGTTTGTATATTTCAATAGCATTTATAAAATCTGATGCCAGATGCAATTTTTACTTATTTATGAAAATGAAAATGGTCTTCAAAAACCATTGAGGGACAGGCCTTTAACAGTTTTATTTTTATAACAAAGCTGACAAATTTTTTTTGTATTTTTTTGTTTTATATATCTTCTTCAATTTTGTATAGAAGAAACTAAAAAATGGGGTAAAAGAAAGAAAAACTGATCTAATAACTGAATCCTTAAAGTAATAATTTATCATAATGAAAAGAATAAAAAGTTTAAAAATATGCCTAATAAGGGAAAACCCAAACTATTTTGTTTTGAATTGTTAAGGAAAAACCCAAATATTCAAGATATAAGTCCAACACGCTATTGATTGTCTTAATTTTTGGGATATTTGTGTTGTTTGTAGACAAACTAATCACATGTTAGCTCTTTCGATTGATTGTGATCGATATTGTTCGCTATATTTAATATTTCTATGAAATTGTATAACGAATGCATAATATTGCAATTAAACTCTCTAAAAATACCCATTATTTCCATTTTATCCTTACATAATTTTAAACACTCAAATATTATATTACAAGAAGAACCCCAAAAGAAAAAGTAGGCACTCAAACTATATATTTCATGATTTTAACATATCACATAGACCAACAAAAATTAAGAAACATAGAGAAAATATTTAAAAAGCTTCACTAAGGAAGAGTTCATTTCAAATATATATAGTTTTTGTTTATTGATGTTTGATGATGATCACTGGAGAATCATGGTCTGAATATTGAAAGGGTAGGTATCCGATGGAGAGCCATAAAAGGCTCTGTTGGCAAGAATGGCATTTGCAGCTTCTGTTGGATGAAAAGCATCCCAAAAATAATATTGGTTTCTGTTTGGGCATGGAATTGCAAATGGTAGGCATGTTACTTGTCGTAGGTCCCTCCCTACTCCACAACATCCCCTATCTATTACACCGAATCCTGCAAATTGAGCAACATAATCACCCAATTAATAATTATTAGAATACAATTACTTATCTTCTTTTTTTTTTTCAGAATTCGAAGGTTATTACGATGTGTCTGGTACGTACTACTCCCTTAGATTGAAAGGTTATATACCATTTGCAATGGCATCCACTCAAAACTGGGATATTGCCAGATTGAATGAGCGTTCTTACCACAGAGTCACATTGAATGGTGGTAAATTTAATAGTTTTTTAGTCTTACCAAATTTTTCAGGATTGTTCAAAATGTCACCAGCTGCACCATAAGAGTTTCCATAAGCAAAGACTGCACCGGGACGTTTGTTCAGTTGATCAACAACAGATTTTAGCCCTTCATTGTATGTACCAAGCATCTGATTAACAGAATCAACACATCTCCCCTGCGGCGCTTGCCTAGAAGCTCTCTGGTTAGGGATGCAACCAAGAGGTCCAATTCCAGCCACGAAGAATTTCCTTAGTCCTACACTATACAGTGCCTGCAACAAGAACCATGTTTTCCAAGTTAAACATAGACATATCCAAGTGGTTTCGGAATTTATTAGAATCCTTTCTTCCAATGGGGCTACTAAACAATTTTGGTGACTTTTCAAAATTCACGAAAGGTTTCTAATAAATTTCGAAAGCATAATATAGATCAAAAGTAGTGAAAGTACGATAAGTTGCCGTGCATAGTTATTGAGTAGGAGATTAGCAAATTGAGGGGGAGTATAGATGGATCTTGAAGGGTAGAGAGATGGCATGAGATAGTTGTTGATGTAGTCATTGCTTCCAATCAACAAAACAACAACAGATTTGGCCAAATAATTTGTCAAATTACTTGGAGGCATCAATTTTCTTAATTGGTTCAATGTGCTCTCAAAATTCAGCACTTGCTGGCTCAGACTGTACCTCTGTCCCTGCAAAGGATTTGAAAACTATATGTAACATGTACAATTTAATTTGATCAGTTTGAGTTGTGTTTTTAGAGCATTAGTACTTACATAATGTCGGCCTGATTCATCGAGGATGCCAGCAGCAGCTGAAGCATAATTGACTCCTCCAAGTAATCTTGTTCCAACTGTGTTTGGATCTGCAAAGGGTGGTGGGTATGCTACACCCATCATCCTTGCTATATGCAACAACAACAACAACAAAAACAATGACTGATAAATAACACAATATTATAAAACTTTATAGAGAGATTTTGAACTCTATACGAGAATGCATTCAATAACTGATATTTAAAATACGAGTATGCATTTAAGAGAAAGAAGTATATATACTTACCGATAAAATCAATAAAGTTTTTCCCATTTGAAAATCTACCAGTAGGAACACCAAAATCGAAATCAACACCATAAGGATAATAATTGGCCTTGGCAATGGAGCTGAGAAAGTTGTTGTTTCCATCATCAACAAGTGAGTCTCCAAACACAAACAATGCAGGGACCAATGGATCCCCAACAACAATGCCATGATGATCTGGTGAGCAACTTAGCATGATCATCAAAACCACCAACATTATGGCTAATGATGGAAATCTCACCCTCTGATTATTAAAACTCATCATAATCGTCTTAATCAAATTACAAAATGAGAGTTTTGTTCTATTGGTTTGGTTGGAATTGTTGTATCGCATACATATATATATATATATATATATATATATATATATATATATACAGAAAAAGGTGGTAGATGCATATTATAATTAATGTGTAACGGCTTAGTATGATATATGGTAAGTAAAAGTGAATCCACCCAGAAAATATGGAATTTTCTAGGGGTGTGTAGGATCCAATCCAATCCAATACGATCAATTGGATTTGATCCAATCCATTGGATTGGATTGGATACAGGGAGGTAATTGGATCGGATTGAATCTGAAATTCTAAAATCCATTGAATTGGATCGGATCTTGGATTTCTGTTTGGAAATTCGCCGAATCTGTCAATCTGCCTAAAATATTAGGCCTTAGTTTTATATTTGGCAATTTATTTTATCCACTAATTTCTAATGTAGGCCCAACCAAAATACAATTAGATTATCTGAATATCTGTAAAGGCCCAACCCAAATACAATTTCTAATGTTACTATTTTAGGTTTTCTTTCATTCATCATACATACATATACATATAGAAGAAGAAAACCCAAGGTAATTGAAGGTTTAAAAAGATGAAAACACAAAGTTTAGTCAAATACTTAAGAATCACGAGCTGGTTAAGTTTTGAGGGTAGAGCCACCACAAAACTTAGTCAAATAGCTGAAAACGTCACCACCCCGTGTGAGGAGCGTGAGCCTCATGGGGCAAAGAGGTGCCTGGGTTGTGAGCCTCAAGCGCCCCTCACGGGCTCCTCCTAAAATGGCCTTTGGCCATTACTTGCCTTTCTTGTGCTCCTTTGGCATTCTTCGGCTGTATTCGGGCCTTCCGAACTCCGAATTCAAATCTATCTTCGGATTACAAACCGTGACTCCCTCATGCACAAGAAAGACTACGAAACTTTGATAAAAAGTTGAGAATTCAACTCGGGATATGATGACGAAGACAACATAATGTATGAAACAAAAAGTATCGTAGCTTCCTAGTTTGGACTCAAAACCTAATGAGTGAGTAACCGAAATGACCGGACTCAATAAGGAATCATATGATATCATGTTCAAGTCCAAAAACAATAAAACAAAAACAAATAAACACAAAGTCACACAAGTATGCCATTTCCTAGAGATAGTCCTAGAACATGCAATTTCACAATGTTTATCAAATTAAATCTAATGCATGTACATATTTCAACAAGTGTGTGAAAGTGTTATACCAATGTTGTACAACTATGCAGGGACACATATGAATACCATGTGTGTGTGTGCCTAAGCCTTGTAAGAGGAATGAGCTCAATTATACCTTTGATGAGCAATGTAGTTTATTCCTCTTTGAAGACACCATCTTGTATGAAGAGTTCCAAGTCTTCCATGAAGAGTTCCAAGTCTTCCTTGAAGCTTGAATCATCATCAATCTAAGACAACTAAACAATACAAGAGAAACATTGTTTTGATATGGAATTTATGCCAACACAAACCAAAATCCTACCAATCTCCCCATTTGGCTAATTCCATGTCAAAACCCCTACACATATACTAAAACAATTACAAGGAAAATTAGTCACAATGTGTTACACATTTCTAGATAAAAATTTCAACAACAAGTCTTGAACTTCGTCAATGTCTTCTCTTGATATCACCTAAATTCAACTTGAAAGTACAAGAATATCCAAGAGACAAAACATATGGCAATGCACATTCTTTGGCAACAAAATAAAAACATTAAAGTTCAAATGGATCATGTATGCTCCCCCTTAATAAATGCTATCCAACAAAATATTCTAGCCAAGAACAACAAAAAGATTACAGCCACAAAGTTCAAACTTGATACCAAAATACACCAAAAAAAAGAAAAGGAGACTAAGCAAGCTAGAAAGTATCATTATCTCCCCATATTTCTCCCCCTTTTTTGACATAATATGAAGCTAAAAGGAAAGAAAAAGAAAAAAAAAATATACCTCAAGATCATTTCTAGCTACATGTGCCACAAAGGAATGTTGTGCGATTTGATGATCTCACATAATGCTTTGGAGTAGTTGCCTTACGTTCCAATTCTTTGACCTTCACATCTTATAGCACTACCTTAGCATTGTGTTCTTCAATCTTCCTTTGTAACTCCTCAATCAACCTTCTTGACTCTTCAACCTCATCCTTCAGTTGCATAGCCCAATTCGGAAGAACAGTTGTGCTAGATACAAGGCTTGAATCATGAGATTCAACAAAGAGCCTAAATGTATCACAAAACTTTCCCTTTTCCTTATATGACATGGTAGCCATACGTTTATCACTAAACTTCTCTAAGGGAGGTAGTAGCACATCATCATCTTGTTTCTTCACTCCTTTAGCTAAACACAAATGAGAGATAAACCCTGAAAATGCCAACTTTTTGTCCAAACAAGTTGAATAAGCCGCAATCTCAATATGTTCTATAAGGATTTCACAAGGTTTATGGGTTTGTTAGTCACTAAGGCATACACAATCTTGATCTTCTCTTTGTTTAGTTCGGTAGCATTAGAAGATCTAACAAGACTAGCATATACAAAAAGATGCCAAAAGGCACTAACCTTAGTCAACTTACTTTGCCTAATAAAGGCACGCTTTCCCCACTCAAAACCATTATTGTCACAAAGAGTTCTACCCATCTCATTGAGGTTCTCTAAGATATCAACATCAAGAAAATCCGACTCAATAACATTGGGTAACCCTAGGAACGCATTCAAGTTCTTCGAGTTAACTCTAAAGACAACACCTCTCAAATCCAACAAGGCATCTTCAAGGGAAGTACATTCCTTATACTCATGATAGAATTCTCTAACCATGATATCATTCACTAATCCTAGCATGTTAATCCAAGTACTCCAATTCCTTTCAACAATGACCTTATGGACATGAGATCCACTACAAGCATCCAAATCCATACCTTTTTCTTGAATAATCTTTTTGCGCCCAACTTTCTTAGTTTTCCCCATGACCTTGTGTAGTGTATCACTAAAACATGAAAAACAAACATGAGTGGAAACATCAAAGCAAGTTGGTGACCAAAAACAATATACAAAGGCAAAACATCATTTTTGAACAAATCACTATACTTACCAAGAATTAGCATAGCATCCTTAAGATTTATCAAAACCAAGTATAATGCCAACAAACATCAAACTTGAAGACCATGTGAACATATTATAAAAGAGAACAAAAGTTTAGTATATAATGCTCCCCGTTGATAATTGCCCTATCTAATATCTAGATAGACAATTGTTCACAAAAATAGCCACACAATCACATCACCAAACAATTTTAATAGATTTTCAAATAAGCTCCACATAACAATGAGAGTTACACAAACATTTTCAATCACTCTCATATTTCTTCGAAAATTACTAGAGTATCAAAATACCAAATAAGCAAATGTGAGTGCGTGAAGATTATGCTTCAAGTCTATGAAAATAAGTAATTTGATAATCAATCATGCAAACAATTTCAACATCTATTCATCTTAAGCCTTTCCATAAATAGGTCAAACTGATTATCATCCGGAATTTTGCATTAAAGAGAATATATTTCAACATGTGAGCGTCTGTGTGCATATGACTCGTCATTTCATTTCTATTTGACAACCCGAGCTAATTTGATTATTCAACTATACTCCATAAAGCCTTTTTGTTTTCTTTTAGGCTTGAATCAAAGTTTTTTTTATTTTTTTTAAATGATTCTTTTCAACACTTCTATGATTTTTCTAACATAAACATATACGCTTCATGGTGGCTTTCACTCATCACAATGGCGTAGCCCTTTTCTACATTGGGCGGCTACACAACCAAGGTGTATAGCCCTTTCCATGAAGATACTTGTTGAGTTATATGTTGCCGAAGCAAATGTTTACCAATCCTAGGTCATCTTTAAACATACTAGTTCTAGGACTTCAAGGTGTATCCAAAACTTACATCAATCAAACTCAACTTACTTAACTAAGCATACAAGAAAAGCAAAGTGCATTTTTTGAAACCAAGTTTTATGGCTTAAAAGCACATGATCAAAAAACAATACAAAGAGACTTACTTAAGATCGTTACTTCTCAAGAGAGTAGCTTTCAAAGAATATGAAACTCATATTTTTCAAAACATGCCACTCAACAATCATACTTACAGCAACACACATCATGATTAAGATCAATGTGAACAATTATCACCAAAAGATCTTAAAAGAGCAAGCGTCAATGAAAACCATAAGAACACTATACTAGTTCTCTAATATGACATGCTTCATGAAGTAGTGCAAACAATGAGTTGAGAGATGAAAATTCAAGTAAGTAAGCAATGTGATATAGAGATACCTTCGCAAGCTATTTTCATCAAATGTAAAGCCTTCACCCGTTTTATGAGCCCTCTTGGCTTGTTTGTCCTCATGAAAACAAGTTGTTGGTGTGTCGATCTAAGAGACTAAAGACTATGCATTTCAACTCAAACAACAACAAAATGACTTTCTCCAAAAGTCTTAACATGATTGTCACCATATAGATTTCATGAAAAACAACTTCTCAAAAGTTAATCAACGGATTTCAACTATCATAACAAGAATGTGAGATAGTTAAGTTCATGTCAAGTTATAGAGATACAAAGCAAGCATGCTAAGTTTCTTAACAGCATAACACTATTCTTAAAGCTAACTCACATGTGCAACTTACACTATTGGTAAGAGCACTCACCTTTGACCAATTTGGTCTTAGGTGAACCTACATAAACATTATCAAGATTCTTATTGACAACAATGTTGAATCTAGAATAAAGACCTTTTATGACTTGCTCGACAAGAATATCACTGATACTCCTCTTTTCAACATTGCTAGCAAGACATGCTTTCTCAATTTTAGCAAGATTTACATTCTACACATTCCAGACCTTCTTAACATGCTTTGTGACATTATCATGATTTCCATACTCAAATGCTTTAGCATGCTTAAAATGAAGTTGAATCTCTTTATCCTTGGATGCATTTCCTAATTTGAAATATCAATGTATTTAAAGCACTTGGGCTTGATATGATGAGCTTCTCCTGAACTAACCAAGCACTTGAGCCTCCTAGAGTCAAAGTAGATATAATCCTATCCCTCTCAAGAACAATCCCTTCAACTTCTCTAAACTTCTCAGCAAGAGCACTCTTTTCACCAAGATCCTTCGAATTGTTGAAACTAACTCATCCACTTGTATCCTGATAAAATCATCCTTCTCATCAACCTCTCTTAAGGCCATCTTTAAATTATCTTCAAGACCTCTTAACCTTAGCCAAAAGATCAATATAGTTGGATTCTCACTTAATACTCTTGATGATTTGGATCAATCTCCTTGTCTAAAGAATCTTGACCGTTCTTCATCTAGAATAGAGTGAGAGGCCATGAAAG